>BQNB010114455.1:5084-19339 GCA_026074375.1 Tanacetum coccineum
GGCTCGATAGTTAATCTAATATTGTATATGTTTCGGGTTTAATCCCAAACAAAACTCGAGCCTGAGTCCTAGTTAAATATCTCGCGCGTCACATTAAATGTATAGGGATATATATATAGATATTTTCTCTAAGAAAATATCTATCTCATACAAATATCTTTTTTCTCTCATCTCTCTCTCTTTCTTCTCTCTCTCTCTAAATCTTTATCTCTTTTCTAGTTCTTGAATCGATTTGTGTATGGAATATGAAGTGAAAGTATAGATCGGGTTCCTACACTCTCCTTTCTAATAAGGAGAAACTTTTAGAGCTAGCAAATATACCCCTCAATGAAAATTGCTTAGCGGTTATCCTTAAGAAGTTACCCGAGAAACTTGGAGACCCTAGAAAATTTCTCATTCCGTGTGGTTTTAGTGAGCTCAAGTGCAAAGCCCTAGCCGATCTAGGTGCTAGCATCAACTTGATGCCACTCTCTGTTTGGAAAAAGTTAGGTTTACCCGAGCTTATTTCCATCCGCATGACCTTTGAACTAGCTAACCGGGCAATTTGTACACCGGCTGGAATTGCAAGAGATGTCTTTGTCCCAGTTAGAAAGTTCACATTCCCTGCTGATTTTGTCATCATTGATTATGAGAGCGATCCTCGAGTCCCCCTCATCTTGGGAAGACCTTTCTTACGGACCGCTAGTGCTTTGATTGACGTTCACGGAGAAGAAATGATTCTTCATGACGGTGACGAAAGCTTAATCTTGAACATGAGACATGATACTTCAAGCTATTCTAGCAATCCTCAAAAAGAATCAATCAACATGATTGACATCTACAATGTCTCTTACGAAGATTATCTTGAAGACTTGTTTGCAAATAAGAAATCAATAAATCATCTTAGTGGCAATCCCACTTTTTCTTCAGAACCCGATACACTCAATTCCGACTTGACTTCACCGGAAGTTAAAAATGATATCTTTGATCCGGAGGGAGAGATTTTTCTAATTGAGAAATTGCTAAATCTTGATTCTACCAAAGATCTCCCTCCCTCTCATAATATCAATACATTAAGTGGCAGTACCACTTCTTCTTCTAGTCTCACAACTTCTGAGATTTGTGATTATTCTCTTGAGGAGTTCACCGATGAACTCGCTCTTATTAAGTCATTTACATTGGGAAATGATGACATGACTCCGGAAGACGTTATTAATGAGATTGAATATTTGCTTAACCGTGATCCATTAGCAAAATATTCTCCTAATAACGATCTTATTGATATCATTCCCGAGATGTTCACCGATGAACATACTCTTGATTTTTCATCTCCACCAAAATATGATGATGCCTGTAACACCCCCAAAATCGTGTCGCAGCGGAAATGCGTCTAGGGGCGTTACTTCATAATACACAGCGCTAGATACAAGAGAACGACCTCTAAGTGTGTCGTTTGAAAAGTAATCTCGTTGATTTTCTTGAAATTGATATAACGTTTGTCCCATAATTGCATCACAATGAAAAGCTTGAAAACAATACCACGAGATTTAATCATTTGATTGTAGTAGACTCCAATGCACATTAATAAATCCGAGCATCTAATTCACCTAAGAAAAACATGCTTAAAAACGTCAACATAAAGTTGGTGAGTTTATAGATTTTTGTAAATACAAATGTTGAACCAACATTCTGTAAAGTATGTGTGACCGTTTCAAAACCTGTATGTTCTCCAAAATGTATGTATAAATGTCATAATTCAAAGAGTTTCAAAATATGCATGACAATTTCAATCCCCAAATAGTCACAAAAATGTACGTATAAAAATTTGACCGCAATTGTCCAAAGTATGTATTGCCACTTTATTCAAGGCAACGTAAATGTTCAAGTGTGTATAAAACCATGATTACCATTACTCTAAGTTCATGAAACTGTGACGTAGACTTGTATGTATGCCACTTTATTCAAGGCACAGTAAGAGTGTACCCATCGTAGGTGTTCCCTCCAAGAACACCCGGGCATTTATGAAAATAATATGTACCCATCCTAGGTGTCCCCTCCAAGAACACCCGGGCATTTCTGAAAACATTCATGTGTATGCAATTGTTGGCCCTAAAGACTCAACCAATCGTGTTCCGACATGTTATAACGTTCGTTCCCGGTGATAGCTAATCACCCAAACGGGGATTGTCAATCCCGAATAGATCTATTTCATAACATTCGCGCTCACCCTCCAAGTGATTTACAGTTCATGCAACCTAAGCTAATCCGTAATCATAAAAGTATAGTATGTGTTCGTGACCAAAAATGAAGTCAAGTAATGTATCCCATAGCGAGCTATGTAAATAAGTATGTAAACCAATTTGTAAACGAGTATGTAACAAGTTTAAATCAATCATGTAAATGCATTTGTAAACAAGCATGTTCTCACCCCAAAAATATATGTAAAACAAGTAAAAGAGGAGGCTATAAACTCACAAAGTCTTAAAAAGTAAATGCATCGTTATAAGATACACGGCATGTAAACGAGTATGTATTCAAGTTTTGTAAACGAGTACAAATAGGTAAACAAGTTTGTAACGAGCATGTATTCTCCCCCAAAACAGTTCAAAACAAGTAAAATAGGGGTTATGAGACTCACCTTGTAGTCCTTTAGATATTTCTCAGGTCCTATCTAGCGTCACAAATACTCGAGCACCTAATAATTAATTTAACGATACTATAGTTAATTGTTATATCGACTTAAATAATGCCTGACCATTTAATTAAATAATGCCTGACCATTTAATTTAACAACTGACCACAAATATACATATGTATTTATATCAATATTTATATTAAAATACATGTCATAAACTCAAAGTGTAAGGGCTAAACTCGGCAAATCTCAAAACACCAAGGACCGTTTAGTAAACAAATTTTGAAACAAACCATTCACGTGTAGTATGTACGGAGGGAACATTTACAGCCAACTTTTGTTTTGTTATATTATTTTACGTTTCTTTTCCATTTCCATTTATCAAGTTCTCATCTTCTCCAACTTAACTACATGTTGTTAAATAGTGCCATTTTCTTAAACAAATGAAATAAGAGAAAGACAAGTATTTGTTACCATGATGTTGTACGGAAAACATAAATCTCACATCGTTCGGGTTATAGAGCTCGCTGGAGCAATGGTAAATATGTTGTCACCTCGCCGGGAAATCGTGCATATACGTCATAAAACAAGACTTGTCGAAGAGATTAGTAGGATAAGAGTATATCTTGTCGGAATACGTCGTCAAAAAAAACGTTTAAGGTCGTAAGACTCGTCTTAAATCCGCACAAGGCTCGCGAGAGACTAGAGCTCTCGCCAAAGATATCAACACAAAAGTATCTCGTCGTAAGTCACTATGCCAAAAAAAACGAGCTCAACCTAAAACGAACTTTAAATGTGAATGATATTTTACGTGAACTCAAAACTCAGCTAATAGTATCATTCATATTGCATGTTCGCGAACATGAACTCGAACCTCCAGCAACCGAACCAAAACCGAACTTGTTCACATCGTAATCAACAACAATGATCATTCATCGCTATTATGAGTAAGTCAATAGCACATCAAACCACATGGTATGAACACCATCTCGAACATGATCACGGACATTAACGTCATTCAACCCACAAGACACATGCATACGAACATATGAACCCAATACGCTTTCAACTAGCTATGAAACAAAACCTTGAGAACTTTTGTGTGCTTCTTTGTTTCTAGTCGAGCCAAGAGAGAACAAGAGTTTTTGTGTTTTGCTTTAGATGTGATAATGACACAAATGTTAATGTCTTAAATATTCCATCTAGGTATGGGCTGCTAATTGTTTATACCACCTAGGATACATGGAATCTGATTTGACTAGAATTACTATAAGGTATGGGCTGCATTTTGTATGGCGTATGAATTGGGAATCCAAGAGCATGCTTGATAACTTGGTTGAGAACACTAAGCAAAGATTAGGTATGGGCTTGTATTAGTTAAATGTGTATGAATATTTGTGTGATGTGAATCAATGCAAAAAAAGGGTGTCTTGTTTGCTGCTGTTCGTGGGTTTCTATGGGTGTAGGAGAAGTTTACTTGTGATTTTCTTAGTGAATCGAGTGTTAGGAGGATGTATTATCTTATAAAGAAAAGAAGGGTAAGGCCTTTTGATTATAATAAGCTAGTAGGGGACAATGTAAGACTTGATGGATTAAGACTTAACCAAGCATGCTTGGTTCTTGCTTTGTTGTTGCTTGCCGTGTGAAATGAGCACCAAGGAGACAATGTGTGCTCTTTGGTGGCTTATACATGGTGGTCATAAGCTAGCGCTTTTTCCTTTGGTTAAAGCTTATTGTTTAAATAAGCAAAAGTAGTTTTAGTGGAAGTTTAAATATTTCTTTCTTGTGGTTACTAAAAGGGGACGGTTTGGGCTATAGTTTTGGGTAAAGGCATGGCTTGATAATTAAACATATACTTAGCTAGCTTCGAGTGTGGGAGACAATGATGTGATGGATTAAAACAAAGCTTAAGCATGCCTCTCTCTCTCTCTCCTTTTCTTTTCCTTGTTTGCAGCCGAATCATGGTTAACAATATATGAAAATTAATTTTTCATGTGATCCAAGTTGTGAGAAAGACTTTCTTTAGAAGATAAATGAATTGGGACTATGAGATATGCATTTAGATAGAGGAATTTGTAATAGATTGCATATAGGTTTTTCCCAATTTTTGTGTTTTTGTGCAGAACAGATGCTGACACAAGAGATAAATTTTTTTTGTACATGAGGGTGGCTCCCTTTTAAAGTCTGGCCGGCCCCCTTTAAAAATTACGCGGGGGCGCCCCTTGTGAATAAGGGGGCCGCACTTTGTGAGAAATTATTTTTTAGATTTTTGACAAATAGTTCATTATTAATTTTTAGTTGACTGAAAATTAGTCAAATTGTTCATCATTCCTAGACCTAAGGTAAGTAGTAAAATGGTTAATGTTTAAGTGGCTTAGTTAGGAATATCGGGCTATGTTCTTGTCTTCCAATGAGACTTTTCTAAAAGAGATATTCCTTTTTTGGAAAACAATATCACAAAGGAAACGTTGTGGTGGCGATATTTCTATGTGTTTAGTTCGGGTGTTGAACTGGGATTCTTACTTAAGTCTATTAGCCCCTTTGGTTATCACACCATTATTGGAATATTGTCTACTATTTGCCATACGTCTATGAGAGTTGTTTCAATCCATAGTGTTGTTGACATGCCTTTCCGGCTAAACATATTACGCTTTGGTTGTGGAGATGCAAGAGTTGGTTGCCGCTTCTTTGAAAAACAAATGTTAAACAACATCCTATGAATGTGCAAACACCACTAGTGCTCTTACGATCAACGTAATCTCCCGCATGATCTGAATCCGCATAAACTATTGTTTCTATGCCGAATCCTTTAGGATACCATAATCCTAAATGCATAGTGCCTTTAATGTATTGGAAGATACGCTTAACCGCTTCTAGGTGAGAGATTTTGGGATCCTCTTGAAAGCGTGCACTAAGGCAAGCACTTAAAAAGATATCGGGTTCTACTTGCCGTTAAGTATAATAACTACCTCTCATGGATCTTATTTGGTTTATTACGGACTCACCCTCTTCGTCCTTGTGAGTTTGGTTTCCGTTAGACATGGGGGTTTTCATTGGATTAGAGACTTTCTAGTCCAAATTTCTTAAGCTTTTTCCTTTCATTTACTTTTGATTGATTGAAAAATATTCCATCATTTAATTGTTTTATTTGTAATCCTAAGAAAAAGTTTAGTTCCCCCATGATACTCATTTAATTGTTTCATCCATAGTGTGTCTATGATCTTTGCGCAACTAATCCTACTTCTATGTTAATTGTTAACCACTAGCTTACTTTCTTCATCTACTGTGAGTTTGCTAGTGGTCAAAGAAGTTTTCATTCTTGTAGATGGAATTGGGAATAATTACGCAAAAGAGTAGTTCATAATACTAATCTTCTTCAAAGCTAAAAAAAATTACAAATGGTATTTCTTAGAGACTACACTATTTTTAAGAACTAATTAAACTACATCATCTTCAGTAACACATAGCAATTTACTTTTAATCTTATTATACGAATATGAAAAAGTGAGGACGTTACCTTAGACTTTTGTATAATTCTCGTTATGTCTTCCACAATGTAAATGATAAGGGTTCATGGGAACCTTGTCATGAATTCTTTAGTCCGTAAACAAAGAATGTTTGTAGTAGATAAACCTCCATTTCAAGATTGTGTCGCTTAGCCATTTTGGGTCCCTACTCAACGTTTATGTATCGAGGTGATTGTTTCGCATATGTTTTGATTTGGTTTGGCACATCTGGTGAACACTACAAATTAAGTAGAATCTAAGTGGATGTGAAGGTAACTTATTATGTGATTAGGATAGGTTTTGTCTACTTGGTCCTCTCCTGGTTGAGGTGTTTTAGACCGATGGGACGAGGATTGGGAATTATTAGTCATTCTCGGAGTAGAGTTTTAGACTCATTGGTGGGTTTAGATCCGACTCGTGGTTTTAAGGAGGGTTTGTAAAACGTTGTACATCATCATCACTTGCAATAGGAAATTTTTGGTATTATTTATAAGTATAATTTTTAGGTTTGATTTATAATTTTTCTTTTTGAATCGACTTTTTGAGTTTTACAAACTTTACTTGTTTGGTTTCGCTAGGTGACTTTGGTAAAAATTAAAAACTAATCAGGATTTATCTCGAAAAAGTTTTGAGAATTAATGATTTTTGAAGTGAGTGACATACTATCATTTAAATTTATTAGCCTAGATATTTCTTTTTCTAAGCACCACATTTTCAAGCTTAAAGATTCTTACATAAGTTAACATTCTTCAATTATTTCACTTTCCTTTATCTAACCTAGATAAAAAAATTTTTTGTTTTTTTTTTTTTTTGTTCTAGTATTACATTTTCTAATTCTATTTTAGCTTGTTTTAGAGTTTTATTTTTTTGCCATGGACTTTTTGTCCTAATTTGCTAGTCTTATATATTTATAATCTAAGTCATTTTTCGTTCTAGTAATGATTGGTATCACTAAAATATTCGATTTCAGTAAGTAGCTCATTGGAATCTTTAGCATTAAGACACTTTTCGTCCTTTGATTCTTCTCTCTCATCATCGTCGCTAATCACTCCAAGCTCCCTCCCTACGAAAAGCCTTTGTTTTGATTTTTTAATTTGTTTCGGACATTCTTCGTTGAGATGATTTGGATTTTCTACACTATATGAAACATCTTTTTTCATGTATTATTTTTGTCATTTTTATTTCTTTGGAATGATCTTCTTTCTTCATATGGTTGTTTTACGAATCGTCCTTGTCTTTTGAAGAATTTCTTGAAGTTTCTTACGGCCATGGCGTATTCTTCATCTTCACTATCGGAGGTTGAACTATCTTCATCACTAGATTCTTTCTTGCTTTGCAAGGCTATAGATTCTACTTTGTTTCTCTTTTGTTTTTTGCGGTTTCGGAGTCTTTCTTGATTACTTCTTATAGACTTTTAATTTCCAATAGTTCGTCAAGTGAACGAGTTGTTTAGATTCTTTGATTCTTCAATTGCATGATCTTTTGGCGCGCATTTAGGATGCTATGCCATTAGAATCTTCCTTAACATTTATTTCTTTGCAAGAAAAAACCTCATCAAGGCTTTTAGACTAGTATATAGTGTTAAATTTAGCAAAAGCATTATCTATTGATTCCTCTTCCGGAATCATGAATTGTTTATATTGTTGAACAAGTAGATCTATTTTATTGTCTTTGACTTGAGTATTACCTTGATGAGTGATTATCAAAGTATCCCAAATTTCCTTTGCGGTTTGACACATAAAAATTCTTTCATTTTCTTACGGTGGTAAAGCATTATAAAATTACCTCTTTGGCTTTATTATTTTTAGCAAGTTTCTTTTTAGATCATCATTTTTGTGAAAAGATACAATTTCATCCTTTTTAGTTTTGGGATTAAATTGAATGGGGAGGATAATCACCATTGGTAATAACATGCCAAAGATCTAGATCTTTTGACTTACGTAAGTTTCGAATCTATTTTATCCAATAATAAATCCATTACTTTCAAAAAGTGGTGGTCTTTGCATAGATTGCCCTTCTAAATATTTTTCCGATTCCATAGATCTATTCAAGTTTTAAAAATCTTGTTTAACGTGGCTCTTGATACCAATTGTGGAAAACTAGAAGGGGGGAGGGGGTTGAATAGTTTACCGCTTTTTAATTTAATATTTAATGTATGTTTGTAAAAACTTAGATTCGACTTTTTGTGAATTCAATACTTGCACAATATGAACAATGCAAATATGCAGAAGTAAATAAAAAGATTAGAGTTGGAAAGATCACCGCAAACACAAGATTTATAGTGGTTCGGTTACGAAGCTCTTCTTCGACCTACTCCACACCCCGAGCACCAAACTCGAGAGTTTTCTTCACTATGTCACAAGTTCCTATTATTATGGCGGGAGAAAAAACCGTACCACAACGTTGATTATATCAATTTCGACACTAAGCATAGATGTCGAGTTCTAATCTTGGATTGAATCAAATCCTATCCAACACAACTTACACGACTAGTTCACGACTTCCAACTTCACACTCTTCCACAACTTCACTACAACACTTATCTCACACTTGATCCTGACTACACAACTTCTTCAATCTTCACAACTTCACACCTTGATCACGACTACACTCTTCTTCATTCTTCACAAACTTACACCTTCCACCAACTTCTTCTCACCACCACTACTTATATCACAACTATCTAAACTACTAAAGGATCGCCAAGATCCAACTATATTACAACAATCACCACATCATAACAACTAACACATACTTTCCAAGATTTACAAACGATTTACAAGGATTTGATATGGACTGCAAACAGATTGAGTATAGATTTTGGGGTTGTAAACTTGTGTACTAGAGGATGGAAGTATTCTTCTCTTGCACTTGGGAATTGAGCTTGGATCACTTAGAAAAAAAGCTAAATGATTAATTGATCAAAAGGAGTTTAGAGAGTTATGTGGGCTGTTTTAAGCAGAAGAATGAGTGCAAAAGGTAAGAAAATGTTGGGGAATGTCCTGTATTTATAGGACAAAAGAGGACTGGGGTCTATGGGACAACCCTCTTAAATAAGGTGCGTCCCTTAAAATTTAAAGGGGTATCGCCATCTGTAATTAAGGGGGGCCGACCCCTATTCAGACACGCTCCCTTTTGTTCCAATCAGGGGAGGTTGTTTACTGGACATTTCTAGCCGTTTTAGTCGAAATTTGAAATTCAAATGTTTATTTTTGAAGAAAACATATTCTTTTAAATGTAAAAAAATGTTTTGTGATGTTTATATACATATTTACAACATTTTATAAAAAGTTTCCTTTGATCATTAAAATGATCAAGCATTTGTTTTATTCATACCTTGGAGTGATATTAAGTTTGAAAGGAATATTTATACTAAATACTTGTTTATGTTTATTTTTACATTTGGAACGTTTTTTATATTTTGAGATTGATCAAAAAAACGTTTAAAGATGTGAAAAAAATATTATTAAAGGCTTTTTTATCATTATATGTTTATCAGCATCGGGTAAATCAAAAACCTTTAAAACTAAATAACACTCCACCTTCCTAACTAAACGTTGAAAATTAAAAGTGAATGCGTAAAAGTTTAAAATAATTAGTTGAATATTTATTGACATAAAGGACGGGAAAATGTGAATTGTTACAATGCCAATGATGATCTTTTTTATCTCAAGACTGATAATGATGGATGTGGAAAAATATTATATGATGATCCATTTGACTCCAAGGAAAATAAAATCAAAGATTTTAAACTCTTGATTGATGAACTTGATTCCCCTGGATCAAGTATTTTCCTTCCTCAATTCCTCCAGTGTGACTCGGTTCTCTATGAGGATTTTTCCGAGGTTGATGCTTTGCCTTCAACCAATAACGATGACAAAGTATTTAATCCGGGTATACTCATTCATGAGAACCTTTTTGAAGTCACCAATCGAGTTACTCTGGAAAAGAATGCAAAGAAGAAAACCACGTCTAATGCTTCTTCAATTCTTGAGGATTTTTATGATCATGAACTTTCGTCCCACATAGAAATTCTCGGGCTCGGAACTTTACTCTCGTTTTCATCTGAAAATAAGGAAAAAGTTTTCAACCCCGGGATTCTCACTTCTAAAGGAGTTCATACTTCTCTTCTCTCGGAATTATCTCATCGGGACCCTAAAGCTTTCAAAGTCATTAAAATTTTTGAAAGCCCGATGAAGATTTTTCCTTGCTCTTATGGGGAGGACATCCATATTTTGGATGTTTCGTGTCTCCATTTCTATCCCCCTTGACCAGCTCAAGTATAGGGGGATCGGGTCAAGCTTAGTGACCTAAAATAAGCGCTTCATGGGTGGCAACCCATGCTTATCCTAATATAATATTAATAGTAGTAATGAATAAGTGTTTTTTGTTGTGAGGAAGCTCGCCTCTTCTTTTCTCGTGTTTTTGTGTTTTGTTGTATATGTCCAGGATTGCCCGGATTTTGAAGCCTCTCGTGCTCGTAGTTTTTTCCTTCATTCACTCAAGCTTTAAATCCTCAGCTTCATTTTGGGAATCCAATATCCAAATCTTATCGACTAACGTTTATCTTTTAGCATACTTAATAAACGGCTTTAGATATATGTAGAGACCCTTCGTAAAACATTGAGGACAATGTTTAGTTCTAGTAGGGGGGATCTATCGATTTGATTGTGCCTGCAGTCGTTGTTTTCGTGTAATCCTGTTTTTACCACCAAAATACCAAAAAAATGAAAAAATTTAAAAATTTTCAAAAATAAAATAAGTGTTTTGTCACAATTTTGACTTTCCTGCTGGGTAGAATAAGAATAAATTTTGACTCGATCGAGCGTGTTGAGCTCTAGCTTGTTCCTTAACTTTTAGACTAAGCATTCGCGGATCTTTGCGAAGAACGAAAAATGATAGAGTTAAGTATGAGTTGGATGCTAAACAAGGATTATTTGGAAATCTTAAGAGCTCATGTGTGTAATTTGTGGCTTTTTCTCCCATAAGCTCCTAACCGGACTAATAATACGTGCTATTTTTGAAAATTAAACTTAAATCAACAATTTTTGAAATGTAGTCAATAACATTTTTGTCTTAGTTCAAATTTATACTTAAATTTTCCAAAAAGAAGTCTTCTCTATATATCGTGGTATAAAGTTAAAAAAAATGAGGTAATAATAATAATAAACTGTGGGCTAATAAAAGTTTACTGCATCTTGCCGGCTCACAACCGATGTTGCAGTCTTCTAAATAAGGCACATAGTATTTATCCGAGACTGATAAAAGTTTGCTGCATCTTGCCGGCTCACAACCGATGTTGCAGCCTTCTAAAAAGGGCGAGGATTACATTGTTTATTAGATGTGTAATTATATTATGTGTAGTAAAAGTGAATTAATTAATTATAGGGACAAATCTTTTTTTTTTCTTAAATTCTAAATATGCTTTTGAATAAGGATCTATTCGTTTTAAGTTGTGATTTTATGTATATACGGGAAACCTAAGAGTTTTTGAAACCGAAGGTCCGTGAGTCTCGATACTAGTCTCTATGGGGTGTCAAAAGCCTGGTCACTTAGCCGCAAGGTTGGGATGTGCCGAGACGAAAGTCGCTACATGGGATGATCTCGCCTTCAAACTCATTATTCTCGGGTGGATTAGTTAAGCGTTAAATTTTGCAAACACGTTGATCCATGGAATAATTGTCGGGAGTGAAAAGTTCACAAGTTATAAATATGAGTAGTGTTAGCATCTTAACTTATATTTGACGATGATTTTGTTTTAAGCTTGGTTTGGGACAAATGAAAATTCGAGGACGATGAATTTATCTTTTTTGGGCATTTTAGGATTGAAATGCTTCTTGTTCTATGACCCTAAAAGTTATAAAAATAACGAAAGTCAGGTATGCTAGTAGTTGCTAAAAAGAAAAGTTAAAAAAAATGAGAAAAAGGAAAAATACAAAAATATGTGTAGGAATAAGTGTATATATTTAAAAATGGTTAAAACGGGGCTTTTTAAAATTTATGAGTCTTTAATTCCTTTGATGAACACTTAGCTACTTTTCGAGGTAATTAGTCGAGGGGGATTAAGATTCTTTGTTTTCTAAAGTGTTTACTTATGGCATTGCGTGAGGACACGACAATAGTTTAGTATGGGGGATTTTGGTATGTGCTTAATTACACATACCTTTGACCTTTAAAAACGGGCTTAAATGACAAAAAACGTACCAAAAATACATTGTATTTGTATGTTTTCATTTGTATTGTGCAGGTGACACATATCTAAGAAAAGGACAAAAACGACAAAACCGAGCACGGAATGGAAAAGTGTGTACCAGTCAAAGTAAAAGTCAACCCGACAAAGTCAAAGTCAAAGGAGAAGCCGAAACCGAAGAAATACTTAATGGGCCAACCCGCACCCATCTAATGGGCCGGGGCAGCCCATTAAGCTATTAATATCAAGACACTTAAATGGTTAATTCATAAAAAAAACATTTAAGGCCCAAAATGCTAAACAAGCCCAAAGCCCAAACACTTAACAGCCTAACATAAGACTGTTAACGTCTGTTTCACCCAAAGACCATCCATAATATACAACTATACAATTTCAGGGACTAAAAGTGTTAACTCCCCAAAACTATTCACACCACAGGACTTTCCATGTAAATACACAATACAAATTCAAGGGTCTAATCTGTCAAAACCACAAACTTATACCCTGTATCACCAAAACGGTTAAAAAACATTCTCCCGCCCAAAACCATTAGCACTATTCACTTTCCCCTGTCACTCTCACCTCGACCTCTCCCCTGCATCCAAACAAACCAAAGTCACACCCCCCCTCTTAACCCCACATCACATGGGACAAATTCCACCTTGGCAATCCTATGAGTTCCCAATGGCTTAATGAATTAAAGACCAAAATCAAGGGTTATGATTTCTTTACTTGGTGAGCAAGAAAAATGGAGGGTTTTGATGAAGATTTAGGACTCTCTCACAAAGAAAGCACAAGTGCTCAGCCTCTCACAGAAGAAGAACAAGTAAAGACCCAAGACTTAAAGATTTTAAGCATAAATAGAATCCATTGTAGCTCATTTTTGTGGAGTCTTGTTTTTACTAATTTGACCATTTTAATACTGTCAATCTACTTTTTATGTCATTTGAATTTTAAAGCATTGTAATTTTTTTCAAGTTAATGAAATTTTAAGTTCTTTTAAAATATTGTCATTTACTTTAATTGTCCTTTAAATTCTGTCATTAAGCTCTTACATAAGCCTTTGGTTCATTCAAAGCTTATATAAAAGCTTGTTTACATTTCTATCTTTAAAATTATAAAAATCACTCATAAATCTGTCAAGAAATTCATGGAGCATGGTGTATATTGGATGGCCATGGGTTAGAGCTTCTTGGGAAGCATATAGGTTGGTTTAGAACTAATTTGAGTGCTTAAATCATTCACAAAAGCTAAGGACTTTTGTAAATTCAATTTTTCCATTTTTTACTCATTTACTGTTCATTTGCTTATTCCTGCTTATTCACTATTTGTATCTGCTTATTTGGGCTTTTTATTAATGTTTGATGCTTGTTTATGCCTTCTTATAGTTTATATGTTCTTTGTGTATGTTTTGCTTTAAAACTGTCTTTTATAGCTTATAATCTGCATTATCTTGTTTACTCATCTTAAGTGCTTATTTCTGAGTTCTATATGCTTATTATTAGGTAATATAGATTGCTTGTCATCTGTCTTTAAAATACTTGGCTTAAATCAGTCTAAACAAGTTTTAAAATAGATTTTGGAAACTTAAGGGGTGTTTGGGTTATGGGGTAAAACGGGTCAAAATGGTTTAGAAAACTTTTTGGGTCATTCATTTAACTTTAATAAGCCCTTTTGAGTTATGTTCATCTTTTTTCAAAAGCCTTAATGTGAGTCCCTAAATGAATAGATCTTTGCAGCCTATAACGGATGATAGCCAAACTGTATAAATACAATTGACTATATAGAAACACTGATTATGAATACACTATGTTGATGCGGAATCTCAACACAAGTACTAAGAAAAACAATGTAAGACTAAATAGTAATTTCTATTAATCTGCTTTGAACACTTTACAGATTACTAACTATTTGAGATAGAATATTGCTATGAGATATCTTAAGG
>BQNB010114456.1:5170-21007 GCA_026074375.1 Tanacetum coccineum
TTTGTTGATTGTGCGACAAACATGGATATATATAAGTTAATATCAGATTCTTTTTATATGTGATGTGAATGTGTTTCAAACATACCAATAGATCCAACAATTGATCGTATAAAGAAACTACTGAAAATTGATCAAATTTCATATAACAAGCAACAAGATTCTTTAACAAGTGAAGAGGGATCAAATCCTGTTAGTGAAAATAACACAGAAAGTGGAAGTGGGTTCAATTTAGATTGTTTTATAAGTCAAAACTGTCTCTCGATGCATCAAAACTGGATATTGTTCTAGGATCAAAGAAAAGGACGTCTCAGAAATGATGCAGTGGTGTCTTTGCTGAGATATGAATGGCCAAACCAAATCAATAAATTGAGTAAGGATCATTTATTACATCAAGCAATTGTCAATGTGCCTCTGTGGTATGGTTCTTTGATTATCTGTTATATAAAAGCTTCATTTTGAAGACCCCAAAACGGACTAGCTCTAGTTGTCTTGTCAGTGCCCTTGGCCATGAGTTAATTCTTAACAATAAAAATTTAGATGGTTGGTTATTGCAGACACATGCATTTACCGACACCAATATACAAGGCTGGTATACTTAGATGTACAATGGCTGATGCTGAGAAGAGGAAGGAAGACATGAGGAGAGCTCATAGTGCTCCTGGAAGCATGTCAAGCAATTGGTCTTTGTGCCTATGTGGTATGTCCTTTGTATATATGTGTATGGGATGTGAGGTGTCAAGTATTGACTTCTCACACGTGTTTTCAATGAATCCTATTTAATTTCATAGCAGAGTCCCCCTGGAAATCTACATATAAAGAAGGCAACAACTAAGGAATGACGAATTGAATAAGTTTCTGAGTAGTCCTCGAACTTTCACTAATAGGATAAGTCACTTTAAATTAACAATGTTATCAGATGGATGTTGTAAACTGCCATGTTTACTTCCAGTGGGATTTATATTCACACAAGCTTCAATGTAAATGTGAAGTCTTGGAAGTACGAGCAAAAAATATGTTAAAGTGTTTATCACTTTTTTTTATTCCCGTAATTTAACTCTCTCATTGATTTTTTTTGCTTATAGAGCTCAAAACACATTTCCATTGCTTAACTGACGTACTTTTTAAAAGCACAATGGTCAGGTCGATAGTTAACTATAGGTAACGGGATCTATACTTCAACCCAACATTTTTGGAAACATCAAATTGAGCCACGGAGAAGCTTATCTACCTCATGAAAGAAGCTTGATTACCTTGGTTGACTTTTATCACTTGAAATGGGAAAAATCCTTCCAGAAGGAATAGGAGAAATTCAAGTATGTGTTTACCTTTTTTATTATTAGTCAGTCACACAGGCTAATAATTTTTCTATATTTATTGCTATTAAATACTTTATATGAGTGACATACATCAATATTTTACACCTTTAGAATTGTGTGTATGAAGCAATCTGTATATATGAAAAACAAACAGTTCATTATGAACCTTAATATATGGCATGAAAAAGATGTGCACCAATAGTATAGGTAACTGTGTTGATCTTTGCCCATGTGCGATCATCCCTAACATCAATGCATGAGTCTCATAACCTCATTTGTATTCTTCGTTTCTTACATTTATGCATTTTGTATGGCTTATGTGGTTCACTTTGTGTTTCGCTCATACATCAACTGCAAAAGCCGAGTATGAAGTGTTTTCTTGGCAGGAAGTTATTGATATGTGTGACTTGGCAGTGGGGCTAAGCCGACAATTCCATTAATAGTATTGGAACTTCAAAAGTATAGAAAGATTACTACATGTTCTTTGTCGATAGCGATGAGATTTTCGCCAACAGGTATGTCAAAATCTCTATTTTTTGTCAGTAGTTTAGACTATAATGGAGCGTACCAAGTAAAAGTGAAAACTTTAGTTTAAATTTCACTTGACATGATAAAATTACTTGAACATGCTTAGTGTCATTTGAAGAGATATGTATGCACGGTACAAAAAGTTATTCAAAACCCAATAATTACTAAAACAAAAAAAATGAAAATATATATATATGTAAGTATATATATATATGTAAGTATATATACATATGTAGATTCTAGTTAAAGTAGTGTAGTATCTTATAATTGTTAAAATGAAAAGTGTTTTGGACCATTGGATCTATTATTTTGATTAAGATGACATAAATGTCATTAAATGAAAATAAAAAATAGAATTAATTATTTTTGTATAGCATTAAGGGTATTTTGGGTAATCCTATTTGATTAAATATATGTTACAAATACGTCTTTATTGCCTCCATAACTCTTATTGTAACTCCTCCTCATAAATTATCCTTTGACTAAATATTTATTACACTAACACCATTCATCCATCATTAATATCATCTAACACTAATCGATAGATCCAACGGTTTCCGGGTGTACGGGTTCGTGGTGTGCGAGTGTGTGGTGTACGAGTCGGTGGTGTACGATTCGGTGTACGAGTTCGTGGTGTACGAGTCGGTGGTATACGAATCGGTGGTGTACGAGTCGATGGTGTACGAGTTCGTGGTGTACAAGTTCGTGGTGTACAAGTCGGTGGTGTACGAGTTCGTGGTGTACGAGACGGTGGTGTACGAGTCGGTGGTGTGCGAGTCGGTGTTGTGCGAGTCGGTGGTGTACGAGTCGATGGTGTACGAGTCGGTGGTGTACGATTCGGTGGTGTACGAGTCAGTGGTGTACGAGTTCGTGGTGTATGAGTTTGCGTCAATAAATAAATAGATATGAAGATGTATCAAGAAAAATACTACCATATAAACGTCATGTTAAATGAAAATTAAATAGTGTTTAGAATAATAAAGTTAAAAACGTTACACAAAATGGGGCATTAATCTTGCAATTAAATTTGGGTTTATTTACTAAATTGTCCTTTGACTAGATATTTATTACACTAACAACATTCATCCACCATTAATATCATCTAACATTAATCAATAGATCAAATGGTTTATATTACTTCTTATTTTAACAATTTTAAGAAGCTACACCACATTAACCCTCATATATATATATATAGAGGAAGGTTAAAATAAAAAGACAAATATTCGTGAGAAGGATAAAAAGATTTTTTTTTTTTAAAGTTCTCGAAAAAGTTTTTCTAATTTTGAGTTTTTATACTTTTTTTAATGCGCAAAAAAAGAAATTTTGATGCACAAAAAAATTTTGATGCAAAAAGTCAAAAGAAGTTGGGTACAAAAACGAATTTTTGATGCACAAAAAACCGATTTAATGCACAAACGTTTTTTTTCATAATTTTTTTTGGGTAAAACTATTCACTTTTAGAAAAACTTCCTTTACAACTTTTTCATACACCAACATACACGATCTTATGGAATTTTTTCAAAATTTTTTAAGAACTTTTTAAAAAAAAATCTTTTTTATCATTCTCACGAATATTTGTCTTTTTATTTGATCTTTATCCTATATATATATACTAGTTACGTAACCCGCCCGACGGGCGGGTTTGTTTTGGGTTTTTTCTTTTAAAGTTTAAGTGTGTAACGGTTAGATTTTTAACACAACGTGATGGTTTTTTATAAGTTTTAGACGGTTTGAGAGTATATTTGTTGTTCCGCTGAAATCCAGATGAACTGTTTACTAAGTGAATAACCCGCCCGACAGCTAATAGTTATTCTCACTAATTCAATGCATCTTAGTTGTGCGGTACCAATCTGATTCACATGTATATAATATATATATATATATATATATATAATATATAGTATATATAGGATTTAATATATATAAAATAACTTATAACGTAATACTATATACGTATACGTATACGTATACATATACGTATATACATATACGTATACGTATACGTATATACATATATACGTATACGTATATACATATATACGTATACGTATATACATAGATACGTATACGTATATACATAGATACGTATCGATATACGTATAAACGTTTTTATAGTATATACTATATACGTTAAATACTATATATACGTATATGACTATATATATAAATATATATAGATATAAAAAATATATATATAGAGGTTAGGATCAAATAAAAAGTTTTCTTAAAACACGAATGGGGGGGGGGGGGGGGGGGGGGGGGGGGGGGGGGGGGGGGGGGGGGGGAAATTGGGGATTTAGTGTGGATAAGAAGTAACTATACCGCATGCCAGATGCACCGACTTAAAATTATGAATGCATCTCTAGGAATTTAGATGCATTATAACGCATCATAATATGTTTTCTAGCTTTTAATTAGATGCATATACGTATATTAGATGCATTTCATTTTTTTCTCTTTGTTTTTTGTTTCCTCTGCATGCCTCGAAATAATGAAAATCTATTTGCACCGTCTACACATCAAATTAATTTTCGAAACTTTAAATGATGCATCTAAATGAATAAAAATCCATCTAATGCAAGTTGTTGCATTTCAAATTTGTGGTTTAAGTCAATTCTCACCACTTCTTATTTTAATTTACGTCTCACTAGATCCTTACTCTCTATCTCTCTCTCTCTCTAAACTCTCTCACTTTTTTGTATCCACTTTACTTTTTCTTTTTCTCTCGCTTCCGTCCTAACTCAATTATCTCCTCTCCTCTCTCTCTCTCTATATATAAATATATATATAATATATATATATAATTATATATATATGGGGGCCACTAAGACTAGATTAATATAAAATAGTACTCAACCATGTAATTTATACAACATATGCAATATATACATGTCATCGTGTGTGTTCCATGTCATCGTTGAGGTGGCGTTGAGTCACTATTTCATATTAATCCAGTCATAGTTAGCCCCATATATAAGTTATAAATATTCTTTTTATAAAAAAAACTTTTTCTTAGAAAGACAAATAATAACTTTTTTCTCTTTTTTTAATAAAATATTACTAAAACTTAAAATGACAAAAACAATTTTTAACTATAAACACGAAATAGGCATAAACATGAAATTAAACTAGGCACATCTAGGAACAAGAAAAGACACATATGACGACATGAAAAACGATTAAGCATAAGTACTCATGAAACAAGCATAGCAAACAAATCCAACACAAAGGAACGCAAATATTAAGCCAAACACATACCATTAATTCAAACGCCGATCCTACCCTTAAACTAAGATTATCACTAGGAAAATATTTTAGAATAGGCATAAATAAGCTATAGAAAATAAGCAAACAAACAAACAAATCACGAAATTACAATTTGTTTTAACTGTGAGATCTAGACGATCGGCTTGGGCTTCCAACTGATCGTCCAGATGAACCTGGGCATCGTAAATCAGCCAGATGATCGGCTACGGGGAGCTATGGTCAAATTATACATGCTAAACTTAACACACTCTTAGTAGGATTGACAACTTATAAATTTCCATCTGGAAACTCATAAGTACTCCAACTTGATAAACAAGACTTGGATGTCATTTTCAAAAACTCAAACCAAGAACCCTTAAAATTTTTACAAGTTTCTCCTAGTAACCTAATATCAACACCATCTCCCAAATAATGGGAAAATGATCCTTGCCTAAATTTGGCACCTCCAAGGATTGATGGATCCTTAGTCCTAGATTCATCTTCGGTTTAGGTAGATCCGCCATATGGAATCAAATTTAAACATCTTCCTTTTGTCAATATCTTGTTTAAAAGTCCAACATACAAGTAACTAAACTTTAGTTAATCGTCATTTTTTCTTCAAAGAAACATTCACAAAATCTATTGAGATAAATAACCTTAATTAGATTTCCTTTATAAAAGACATGCAAATGTGCATTCTTTGAACACTCTCATTGTAGAGCATTACACATTGTCACTCTTAAGCATACTCCTAGGTCCTGGATGACTCATTCTCTCTTATACATACAACAACTTGCTTGTCCTCTCATTTAACCTTAGAATTCCACACATCTTGATTAGAATTATGCGAACCGAAATTAAAGCATGTTAGTTGAGTCATGTTAGGCCCTCTATGAAAAGATAATACAAATTTTATCTTTTTTTGGGTAAAGGGTTACCCCGGTAAAGTAATATAAAAAACAAATTTACAAATTTTATCTTTTCTACACTTCATTAGGCAAATATAGGAATTATATTTTGTCTAACATGAGAATGACTACTGGAGAATCTATTGCACTAGAAATTCAATTTGACCTAACGGTTGAATTGCTTCCAAGAGTGAAGTTGGGTTCGTGGTATAACCCGTAAAAATGGTCATGTTTAGCCTAAATTGAGCACCACTAGTGATAGTCTTATATTTATTCTCTAATTTGATTAAATGGCTCTTCCTAAATATGCCTAATGATATTCTACATCGATAGACTTTGTATCTCATTAGGAGTGCACACTAAGCAAGTAGCAATTATATTTCTCCTTAATCAATCTAGACAACATGCACCTCACATATGTGCTTTGAAGCATCAAGATGATAACTTGCTCCCGTCTGATGCAATTATATGACTTCATGATTATTTTAATGCTCAATGATTAATTGAATATCTATTAAATGCATGTCTATTATAAAGGCGTTTGTCTTTTTTCTAGCAATTTATATAAAATATCTCTTAGTTTATCTAAATAACACATGCTCTTAAATGCTAAATGCTAACATGTTTTACATGATGGTTACATTTAAAATTATCATGTTTTGTTTGCGTCATCTTACATGACTTACATGTTAATTGTGCACCTACACTGTAAAACCTAAAAATTTGGTTTACATTTTTATTTCATCATTTTGAATATAACCTAAGTTTGAATAATAAGTCTTTAACATTAAAACCTTGGGTTATAATCATTTGTGTATTATAAATACATAACATAAGGTAATTGTTTAAAAAAAATAAAAAATAAGATATATATATATTAAAATCCGCCCACCCCTATATATTTAGAAATTATTTTGTCTTCTTTTTACAAATCCTATTCTAAGTAATAAGTGTAAAGAGATTAGACCAAATCTTTTGTAATCTTCTAAAAGGATAAAAAAAAAATTCCCCCTCTCCTCTCCTATATAAAATGTGATCTCTTCCCTCTCCCTCATCATTCTCTCTCAAATATTTATCCTCCAAAACTTGTGTAATCATTCTTAGAACTTGCAAGAAGAAGTTGGTGAATTCAATAGAAGTATTCCAGCTTTTTGTTCTTGATTCTTTGGTGTCTTGGTTGTTCATGTTTCCATCTCTATTCCATAGGTATTCCATGATTCTCTTGATTAATCTTTTATGTCCATGATTTATACAAAAGTTTTCTACATAAAATCATAAAGTGGTAAAAAGAAGAAAACATGTATTCATGATCTTGTTAATTTGTATATGGTGTAATCTGATTCTTATGGCTAAAATTATGTTTTGAAACCTTAGATAATCATTAATGATATTTTTAATGAAAACCACAAGATTAGAAACCCTAGGGCATGTTTTGATTGATAAGCATTAGGGTTTATGGGTCTTAGTGTTTGTCCGTTCAGAATTTAGGTCTGTTCATCGGGGTGTAAACTCGTGATAAAAATGAGTTTTGACATAATTCTTGAGACTAAAGTTAAATTCCAAGAGTCTAGTTTTCCTGAAAAGTTAGGGTTTATATTTTTTGAAGACGAGAATGTTGTTTTTAGCTTTTATAAGATTAATGTCAAAACTGCAAATTCAGTCCAAAAAATTCAGTGGTAGTATTTGATATTTAATTCGAAAATCACGAAGGAGAAAGACTCTAATTGTTCGAGCTGGTAAAACTACAAGATATCAGATACGTCCATGATTTGGATTAAGATTTTTCTTAATGTTGTCCTAATAGGGTAATTACGTGGTTAACTTGTTTTTGAAGGTTTTGTCAGGATCACTTTCCAGGTCAAGTATTTGTTAACAAGGGTTGTAAGGGTATTTAAACATGGAAATAAAATCCACCAAAATTCATAGACATACTAGACACATGTGGAAACCTCTGTAATTTTTGGTATATTTTTAGGAGCTCGTTTAAATGGTCTTTAACATCAGGAAACTTGCTTAAAAATATTGGCAGATTCTGGAAAATTAGAAAACTCTAATTTAGTTACCTTAAGTGTTTTAAATGGTAAGATTAAGTAATAAACTTATGAAATAAGATAGATAATAATATGTAATCATGGATTTATGTAGATTCAGTGAAGAGGTTTTGATATTTTGTCTTCGTGTTCATTCTCTCCGTTGCTTGTTTTTAAGGTACAAATATTCCGTCCCTTTTTGTAAGGACACCTTATGATTTAAATCTCCATTATCTTAGCTACTTTGATTCAGTTGATATTCGATTATTCCATTTGATTATGCTATCCGTAATCATGACTCCTTTCTGATATTCCACAGATATTCAGTTTGATTTGATTTCGCAATTATGATACTGTGATCCTTGTTTAAATATGATGTTGATCCGATTATCTGTGACTTGACATTAGTAATCTTGTTCACTTACTCTATCTGCTTAAATACTTGCCTGAGATATTTAACTAGTCATGGAGTACCATGACCATGTCAATTGATGCACTAAGCAGGACACATCTGTGGCGGTTTATTGGTCCAAGGCGTCCTTTTGAATGATGCCTTTTGAGATTTATTATTACTTACATGTTTTATAGTACTCTCGTCATGTACTTGATATATGGATATGACTTTGTTGAGTGCCAAGAGCGTATGGATGCATCCTAGGTACTTTGTTCTGTTAAGTTAAGGTGAATGGTTGTGTGTGTGCTATACACCCTATATCACATTTGGTACATCAAGGAATGCATACTTGTGTACATTTGATTATGTGACTATTTGATTATATCTATTTAGGGTCTATTCATGTATCATGTTTAGACATTTATCTGAGCTCGTGGGCATTCCTTTGTTGTTCTTAATTCTTATTCATTCGATTCGTATTTCATATGATATTTGTTTAGCAGGGGGTGGGGGTTCTCGTGATTCGATTCATGTCATTATTTTGTCTTTTTAACCTTATTATTATTATATCATGTCACTTACGTTTAGCTCAGCCGCATTTTCTTTTCCTGCGACAGGTAATAAGCGGGAAGCTGGGATTTGAGTGTTGAGAGTAGGAAGTTCTTAAAGGACCGACCCTTGATAGATTTCCTTGTTTGGATTTATGTTTAAGACTTATTTCGTTGGAAGATCTCTTTTCATTTAGTCTTTGTTGGAGTTTAATACTTTTGGATGTCATTTTGTTTCATGACTTAGTATTTTTTTAATACAGTCTTTTGCTTTTGCGTTATAGTGTTTTTGCAATGACACCATAATGTGACTCCTAGTCTCTTTATAATATGAGTAGGATGTACAATTAGGTATCAAGCCAGTTGGCCTATGTAGAAGCCAGTATGACCTGTGAGGATTGGGTAGACATTAGGCTTCCTTTTGATATGATGGCTTCATTTTGTATTTTGATCTTAACTCTAAATTGTCTTCACTGTTTCATTTGTTGATTACTAAGATGGTCGGCACACGTCAATCTACCCCTGAATTTTCAGGTCCTACTTTTGAGGCGGCAGTGCAGTGAGCAGTTGATGCATTGTTACCTGGTCTCACTACTCGGCTCACCAATGAGATTCATCAGAATGACACTGGGGGAAGTGGTGACCAACCTCCCACCATCCACACTTGGTTGGAAAGGTTTGGGAAACAAAAGCCTCGATCTTTTAGCTCCGCAACCACTCCAATTGATGCTAAAACTGGATTGCTCACATTGAGAAGATATTCAAGGTTTTGGGATGTGCTGATGAATTCAAGGCTAGGTTGGCAAGTTACAAGTTTGAAGGAGATTGTGGTATATCCTATATCATAACACGGGGTCGATTCTTGGATCTGGCTAGTTTCTAGAGAGAGAAACACTAGAGAGAGAATAGTTTAGAGAGAGAAAGTGTTTCTTTTGTAAATGAAATAATGAACTAGCTTGTCTCTTCCAAAGTAGGAAGAGACTATATATAGTACTTACAATATACCGGGCATTAGTACCCGACTTAAAACTAAAAAACGTACTATTAACTATTAAACTACGAGCTATAATAAACAGTAAAATACAAGGGGTGACCACGAGTCTTTTTCGTAATATCAGAACAATCTCGCCCTATAGGGAGGTTCACCCCTGATAATCCAAACTTTAAATCACTTCATTCTTAAGCTCGTAGACCATTTTGATCTCATTGTTTATTTCGGGATAGTAATCTTTTGATTCCTCTTAACGCATGTCTTTGAATGAGATCTGAGCTTATCTTGAGATCATCGTCCAAACATAATCTTACATCATCTTGTGCACTTGTGAAGAATGCATGAACATCCAGAGGTTGCGGAAGCGTTGCCACCATTTAAGAGGTCCTTTTCACTAGCTCAAACAAGGTCGTAGGCTCGTCTTGGCCTTCGGCAAATTTACTTGACATTTCCGGAACTAGGCAATGTTCCATCTCATCTCCGCCTTTAAGATATTCCTGTAATGAAACAGTTAGTAATAAAGAAAAATTGATTTGAGAAAAAGACAGTCTAAGTGTTTCTTATGAAAGAATTTTGCATACACTTCGAGAGTTTTGATTGTTTGTCAAATGATACATAACCGCATTCTTATACGAGGACAAGTGATTCACACAGAACCGCACCAATGTTTCATTCCAGTTGACACAAGATTGATTCTTGAAGAATCGCACAAGTCACCTACTAGGAGCTTGTTTGATGTTGGCTCTAGCAGGATTTCCATCTTCATTGTGAACAGCTATCGTTTCACTCGGATGTTCTGGCAATATCACAGGGATAATGCGTAGGACTCTTAGGATCGACTTGTTTCCACAGTGTGTGAAAGACAAGAGAATTGGATATTGTCCGTATCGAGATAATTGTCAATCTCTATGGGCTCAGAGACTAAATAGTGCGTTTTGGTTTTAGTAATCGAGGATGGAGCAGACTGCCACTGTTCAATTCAAATAACTCGGAGTGAGAAAAGTCAATAGATAACGTGTTAAGTCTCCGTGAGAAAATGAAACAGAATTCTTTTGAAAGATTCTGAGGTGGCTAGGGAGGGTTGTGCATTGCATCACTGGTTCCATGATGTCAATCATCTTCAATGTCAGCAATACATCTTAGTATTCCTGGCAGCAATATTGAATTGACCCGGTTTCTGCTAAGTGAATGGAGGCTTCTTTCTTTACACCCTAGTATCTTTACAATTCCTTTTATTCTTCAACCCCTCAAGTGCTTAACGAGATTTCATGACTAATTAGAACCTTTGTTGGGGTTTATTCCATATTAGCTCCATCTCAGTCGGCACTTTCCCTTATTCTCACTTTTACTCCTTTTTCCATATCATACCTAAGGACTTCTACACTAACTAGTGGATTGTCCTGGTAGAATCCCTCCGTTCTGGCTGAGATCGTTAGAATAGTACCTAACTTACCAACCCTAAATAACTCCAATTAAGTAAATGCCATGGTCGGAATCTTTGGTACAGTTCTCCTTTCCATAAAACCAATTGAAAAATCAATTAAGGCACTCAGTGATATAAAGTAAACTAACTTGTTTAGTACCTCGATTGTTTTTGACATTTTTCAGAAACGCTCCCCCTCAAAATGTGCTTCGGTGTTCGAAATTGTTTAGCACGTTTGGGAGGAGTATATGAGTCCTAAAAATCACTGTTCTTTATTATACACATATTTTAATCACATTTTCTCCCCTTATCAAAAATTTTAAACCCTTTGACATTTTGGATATCAATTGATTAATTATGTTATAAAATTTTGGGAGAAAAGCGGTCTTAATTCGCAAGACGTGTAAGAGACATATAACTGCTCCCCCTCAATCGTTGAGGGATATAAATTACTCCTACACTTATTTAATCAAGAGATAACTATCTACTAATGTAACAAGGTATAATATTTCTCCTCTCACATAAGAAATAAGATTACCTTTTGAATTGTTAATGACGATGTCGTCACACGTAGTACTGTTGATCAGCTTTAGTCATATCTCATATCTCCGACTCCAACAAGAGTCTTCAAGACTTCGATAGATCCTTCTGATCTGTAGGTACTTCTCGATACTGTGATGAAGTCTTTGCTTCTTCTCTTGTCATCCTCTGACCACTTCCAATCTCCATGCCCTTATGTACTCAATAGTTATGAAAGTCTTTAACCATTTGGTCCAAAGCTTTTCATGACTCTTGTCAACGTCCCATCACTAAACTTGTGAAGCTCATTCAGCCTCCATCAGTTTTTCTTTGTTCATTTCTGTTCTCTTGTAGACAACTGCTCATGGCTTAGGAGACTGATGTATAGTCTTATTTTGAAGGTAATAGGTGCTGCATCCCAATTAGGTCCTACAAGGTTGAATGCCTTTGTTTGGTAACTTTCAATCCCGAGCTGTAAGTCTCCCACACGATTCCTGATCACCAGGTTTTTCCTTAATCCACATGTTGAATGCTGGTTGAAGACTGATCTTGTCTGTCTTGGGCAGATGGTTGAGCTTTTCTTGAATATTGAGAAGGAACAGATCTTCAAAATCATTTGGATGCAGATTTTTGAAATCCCTTTCCGAGATCTTGTATTCTTGGTAATCAGCTCGGCGAAGAATTATCTCTCTTAGATAGTTGTATCCATATTTTTCAAACACTTTGACGCTGATCACACTGAGAATTCGCATCTGCGATCTGACTGCTTCACGATCAGTATAGACCACTATTTTTGTTGTGTAGAATTCCTTCCTCCTAAACCACCAGTGAGTGATGCCATAGACCGCGCTGATGTCATATTCTTGTTCACTCTCAACCCACAACGAAGGAACTAATTCTTCCAGGCCAAAGTCTAGGTAACGAGCGGCTTTGAGCTTGGATATGGATAAGGCAATTTTTCGCTCTTTGTCACCTGTCAGCAGATATTCCAGATCCTTAATGAAAATGAAATTGTGTCGAATAGTTACCTGACCAGGTGGTCCTCTAAGGCAATGGTTCTTTTAAATTTTGTTGAATTTGATGACCCCTCAGGATACTCAAGTCAACCATATTGTCAGCAAACTTAAAGGCATTCATCCATCTGGAATGAAGAAACAACGCTGTTCATTGTGAAATGCTTTTACAAGGTTGAATGTGACCATCTTATCAGATCATTTGCAGAGTTTCTTCTTTCCTGTTCGTCTGCAGAACCATTTGATGAATGAACCAATATCATACGTCTTCCTTTGAAGCTTGTTTTCCTCAGGAACTTTATACGATGTGGCGTATGCATTTGCCCAGTTATGTTCTGGTTCCGGGAAATCATTCGGTGGAATGGTCCATTCTGGCTCAGGTGTGGCAGGTCTCTCGCTTTCTGGAATCGGCTTAAACCACGTAGTGGTCGACACCTTGGGAATGTGAGCGTTGTCAGTGTCTTCCATATCTGAGACATTCCCTTCATCCTGCATGGAAATGTCATCTGAAGATTGTTTAGAATGTTCCGATTCGGGATCAGATCTGTGCATCGAAGAGTCAACACCAGCCTCTCTTGTGTCAGTTATCTGCCATCCAGTTGAGGAGAGAGATTGGTGTTGTTTGGAAGCAGAGGCCTCAGACTCCCTTGTTTTCTTTGAGCTTTGGTCATCAGCTTTCGGAGGAGGTTTAGCTGATGACCCAGAAGCAGCAGATTCAGATCTCCTCCTCTTGGTACCTACTGGTTTTGAACCAGCTGAAGGGCCTTCAATCATCATCATCGACTTCATCATCATCATCACTAATCATGCTTCTCTATGTGAACTTTCACCTTCGTCTGCAACATCCTTATCCATAGACGTCTTTATTCCGCTATCAGAGCTTCATGAGAGCATGGTATAGACGTTAGTTGGTCTATGTTTATTTGTTAGCAGAACTTCTTCTTATTCATGTGACTAAAGAGAGCACTCTTTAGATCAAACTCTTCAATATCAACTTCATCGGTTGACCTGATGGAGTAAGTTGAATCTTGTTTCTCCTCAGCTTGTTCCTTTTTAGCTTTGATAAACTCCTTCGGACTCTTTTCCGATTTCTTGATTCATTGACATACTCCGGGCCAGGCAACACAGAGTATTTCTCGACTTAAATCTGCAGTGTGGTCGTCACGAACCCTCAATGAAGCAATCATCAAGTTTTGTTCCTAGATAATTATCAACAGCCGTAGGAACTTGGGATCTTATTGAAGCCAAAACATCAGTCTTCTTTACTTCAGACATCTCTTGCTCCAATCTTGCTACTCTTAACTGAAGGGCGATGAATGGAAAGTGATTTCAGGGAGGGATGGTGGTGATGTTGTAGCTCAATGTTGATTGGTGGAGAGAGGGACCGTAATGATGGTTTCCTTGAAATTGACATCTGTGAAGGAGCAATCACGGGGAGGAGAGAGTTACTAACTGATGACTAGGATCAGGTATAGTGCGGAATCATACTCCATCTAGCTTTAAGATTTCTCCTGATCATACTTCTGTTAGTTGGTCATAGAAGAATTGAAACCCAAATTTAACAGTGCATCGAGATTTTCCAAGGAATGACATAAGAACCACGAATGACTTTCTGTTTATCAATGATGACACGTTCGCCCTGTTAATGAGCTTCAGGTTTTCATGAACTTTGGGTAGGCTGTTTAGCATGAATTCATCATCCATGTGCTCAGGGATTGGTCCAGCAAGAGACACATGAATTTTCCAGAGTCCAGATCAGTCTGTCTTCTTGCATGGGCTCAGGGTCTGGTCCAGCCTGAGCCTCATGAGCTTTCTCAGGGACTGATACAGGAATGCTTACTCCTGATGTTACGGTAGACGAGACTATTTCACCTTGAACTTTGTCACCTTTAGGAGTACCAGATTCTGTATCACTTTCAGTTCTTTCTGAATCAGATGTTGATGAAGATTCATGGATCACCTTCTCTGAAGTATCATCATCGGGTCGAGAAGAAGGTCCAGTTGTAGAATCAGGAGGAGATTGATCACGCCTAGCAAGGATAAACTGATCAGTAGATCTTTTCTTCTTTGACAGATCGATCAGGGAATGAGCTACTTGTTCTTCAGATACAATGGCCTTTCCCTTGCCTACTACTTCATGCAGTTTGGGAGTTGCTTCGGATACTGGATCCCTGATCGTCACTCCTCCAATTGGTGCCTGACGTTGAGGCAGTAAGGCTGGATCCAAGCTGAGCTTGATAGCTAGTTCCAGGTCAGCATCATCACCTTCTCCTTTTTTCCTTCTTGATTTGTCTCTAACTCACTTCTTACCAGTTCGAGATCAGATTCATTACCTCTTCTTGAGGATTAGATTCTTGTTACTTCATCTACTTCGTCAACAAGATGGAAAGTAGCTTTCCCTTTCTAATTTCTTTTCCTGTGGAAGCTTAACGCTTGGAAGCTTCTTTGTTGAGAAGGAGCTAGCTTGAGATTGTTTGACATGTTGTGCTGGTTTGTGGCTTCTTTTTGGGAGTAGCACGCTTTGTTGCTGGTTGCACGCTTGCACTTTCTCGAGGAGTTTTCTTGGTATTCGCAGCAACCATTTTCAGATAGTTGGGATAATAAGAGGATTGTTGAATGGCTTCAGTTATCAGGGGATCGGGGATTGCCATTCCAAACACTTCAACTGTCTCACCTTTAGGGACAAACTTAAGATTTCCTAAGACATAATCATCTCCAGTGTAATGAACAGCAGAATCAGGACGACGATGGATGTTGTTATTTCTTGCCAAGTAATAGATTATTACTTTGGAAAATCGTCCATAAGGGATGAGGAGAGGAGTTGCTTTCTTCGTTGGGCTCTTCAGACTGGTTTTGTGGCTTGCTTTGTGTGAGAAAAAGGTCTGGATCCCTTGAGTAAACTCTTCCCATATTAGCTC
>BQNB010114457.1:0-21748 GCA_026074375.1 Tanacetum coccineum
AAGTTGAAAAAGATGATCAAGAGGAGGCAGAGATGAAAAGGCATATTAATATAGTTAAAGATGATGAGGTAGCAATTGATGCTATACTTCTAGCTACTAAGCCTCCAGTGATTGTTGAATACAAGATTGATAAATATAGAAGGATGGGATACTTTAAATTGATAAGGGTTGATAGGTATTCATTAATGATAAAGATGCTTCAGGGTATTGATAAAGAAGACTTGGAGACCCTCTGGAATGTTTGAACCTAACATAAAAAGTGAAGTATGGAGAAATCTACAAGGGTACAAAGTAACTATTTGGAAGCTGTTTGATAACTGTGGAGTGCACTTTGTAAGGTTTAGAAATCTACACATCTTTATGTTGGTTGAGAAAAGATATCCCCTTACACCAATAACAATCTCAAACATGCTGAACAAGAAGCTTCAAGCTGATCGTTGGAATGAGATGTGTTATCAACTACTCAAGCTCATGACAAAGCAGGAAAAGGGTCAATGAAGTGTTTGAATGCATCCTCCTGGTGATGGTGAAGACTTTTAATGAAACTTGAAGATTCAGAAGATGAACATCAAGTTTAGGGGAGGATTGTTGGGTTTAAAAGACTTCAAGATGATTCTTAGAGTTACTACTGCTCAGGTATATATTAGTGCTGTCAAGCATAACTTTGTACTGTTGGTAATACTAATGAAAATTATGCTAAGTAGTTAGTACTGGTAGTATAAAGTTACTACTGCTAGTATAATTTAGTACTGTTAGTATAAAGTCACTGCTGCTAGTATGAAGACTGAAAATATACTAAGTAGATACTACTGCTAGTGCAAAAGTTAGTACTGCTAGTGTATGCTAGTACTGCTAGAGTAAACTTCTAAGTAGTTAATGTTGCTTATGCTCAGTTACAACTGCTGAGTAATTACAACTGCTGGAAGGATTAATGCTGTCAGAGATGAGATCAAAAGACATATCAGAGAAGAGATAAAGGTTGATTGAAGAACAAGAATACTTATGAAGATAAGTATCAATTATTTGTAAAGAAGATATGTATAAACTTATTTTTTTAAGAGATTATGTTTACTTATAGAAAAGATCATAATCACTTGACGCATTTTGTAAGCCCATTAGGGTTTCCTTAGTGTATAAAAGGAACCCTACGACATAGATCTACATATCAGTTTTTCATATTAGTATTCATAGTTTGCATAGAAATCATAGTTAGTATTCATATATATTTTGTAACTAAAAATAGTATTCAATATATTGAAAGTTTAGTAAAGATCTTGTTTTTACTGTTTTATTGTTCTTCTTAGTATTGCAAACTAGATTCTGCATAGTTTGTGATATTCTCAATCTTAGTTTCTACTATAGTTGTCTTGGATCTATCCAATATAACTAAGCTTTAACAAGCTAAGTAAGATCTGTCAAGAAGGGATCAACAAGTGAATTATAGATTTGATGAGACAAAAGAAATAAGTAATGAAACAAAAGGATCAAAATCGTCATTAAAGAATTCTACAAGATGTAGGAGAATATAAAGATTCTGGAAGATCTCCTTAAGAAGATAAAGATAACAGAAGATATTCCTTAATGTTTAAATGATTTAGTTGTCTAATGTTTATCTTCCTTTGTAAGTCATGATCTCTCTATATAAAGAGATCATAGACACATAGTTTTAGTATCCAGAAACATGTGTGTATCATAGTGTGCTTCCAATGAGAGTTTAGACACAGAAAAACGTGTGTAGACTTATAGTAGTTAGATAGTTAGTTTATTAGTTAATAGATAGTGTAGCCTTAAGGATCGTTGATCCCTGTTACAGGTGGTAACCGTATTATCTTGATCAAATAGTATTGGGGCTAGGTGTGGAAATGTTTGGTAATAAAACCTTGTTGAATAACTTTGTTCATTATGCTATTTCTGTTATGCATATATTCTATGTTCATTGTTATTATCCTAGATAAATGTTCTAAACAAACTGAGCTTACAACGATCTAAGGAGTTCTTTAGAACTTCACAAGTATGGTATAATGAATATGATATTGCACACTAAAAACTTGTTTTTGAGTCTTCTATTTATAGTTGCTAAAAAATACTCGATACGCCTTTTACTTAACTTCTATTTCCTTCTTTGTAACTTGCGCCAGAAATACTTGACAACCTTTCTCTATATACTTCTGAGTCTTCGTACATGATATGATACTCAACGTTAATTTCTTCCCTTTATCACTCCTATCTCCTTGAATGATCAAAATTTCATCTCTAAAAGGAATACGTACTATCTTCTCGCCACAGACAATCACCGCAAGCTGATATTCGCAGCCTTCCATTTCGATGATCGACACAAAAACTACCGAGCTCTATGAGGATTAAATCAATGTCGAATGGATGACCTAATAATCCTATGGTATAACCTCTAAGCATAGTATTTATTTTGGCAATTCTTTTGTCAGCTAATTCGACAGCATACCTAACATCAAAGGATCAGGGATTATATCAAGCAATGTACTAAAAGTAGTCAACACAAAACTTTGATCGGAACCTGAATCAAATAATACAGAAGCATAATGGTTATTGAGAAGAAAACGTACCTACTGACTACGTTGGATCACGGGTTTTGCATCCCTCACACCAATAGCATAAGCTTTCTCTCAAGATTCAGGAATAACAGGCTTGTTTCTATGGTTCTAATTCCTCAGTTTGGGCAAATCCTTCTTGAAATGCCCTTACCTTCCACATTCAAAACATGTATCACTCCTTTGATAAACCACCGAGGCCCTTTGATTAACTGTCGCGGGAACTGCGGGCTTATAATCCTTGGTCAAATGACCAATCTTTCCATAACTTACACTTTATAGTGCATGGCCCAACATGGTGTAACTTGCACTTGTTGCATAAGATAGGTGAAGTCCAACATAAACACGAGCCTTCATTACCACCCGGGAGCGCTGATAGGCTCTGGCACATTTGACCTCCCAACATTCTGCCGTGTCTTGAACAGAGGATAGTTATGCATGGTTTTCTCTTTGATTGCTCTCAAACTTTCTTTTGTTCTCCGCACTCCTAATTGCATACCCTTTCAAGTTTTGGTCCATCAAACTGTTAGCCAACCAAATTGCATCCTGGACTCTTGTTGGTTCAGTAGACATCACATTCCCTTTAATGTTGTCAGGGAGAGCACCAACATACCTCTAAATATTTGGTCTTCCTCTCCTGGAACCATTCTAGTACACAACAGAGTCAACTCTTGAAATCTCTGAGTATAAGCAGCCAAATCATTGTTCTTCACAGTCAAGTTCCACAATTCAGTTTCCATTTTCTGTATCTCGTTCCTTGGACAATACACTTCTATCATTAACTTCATAAGATCTCTCCATGTCATAGCAAACGCAGCATCAACTCCAATTGTCCTATTGTGTGAATTCCACCAAGTTAATGCACTATCTAGCAAAGTGCAAGTGGCATAACATAACTTGAAACACTTTGGACAACTGGCTTAAGTGGAAGCATCTATTCTATTTCCAACTTCTCAACCATCTTAGCCAAACATACAACTCTTTAGACCTCCCTTTGAAGTGAGCGGGTTTTGACAACTTCACGAAGTCTTGACAGTACAACATACGAGAAACTGGCACAGCACCGTCTATCATGTCTCATTTGATTTCCATCTCCGTTGTTTCCTTTCCTCCATCTCCATGGTTTTCATTCCCGATTTCTACCGATTTTTATTCTCAACCACCATTTCTATTATCTCTTGACATTGCCATTTTGGCTTTGACTTTCGTCCTCGAGAGCGTTAGCAAGCATGGGTTGCCTCGTAAGTTAGTCAATACCCCATCAGCCACATCGCATGGGTAATTAGCTCTTTGAATGCTTTAGGGGTCATTCCGAACGTGTGATGGGCATAGTCCTAAACAACAAGACATAACACATGAAGGAGATTCAAGAAGTGAAATCTTCGGTGACTTATAACGAGAAATAAATACATAATATTAAATAAAATATAATAACAACACATTTTGCCAGAACGAGTAAATAAAAATATCGTGTTTAAGATGAACACATGATGGAATAGTATAATAAGATTTCATATATATATTAGAATCGAATTCGGTTACAATCAACCCATGACAGGGTACTTAATTTACAGTATTTCTACTACTAACATCTAGACCTAACCATCAGTCTAATGTCCTACATAACCATGGTACTACCAAACTAAGGAGGAATTCCCAAACGTCTCTCAACAAATGACTCTAATCTCCTAAGTCTTCTCCGAACATCATCACGATACCTACGAATCTGACAAAACTCCTCCTGTGAAAGTTTCATGTGACGGCGAAGACTGTCAACCCAATCTCTCTTGATACACCACAAAGACACGATACCCTTATGTTCTGCCCATCCTATCCTAAGCTCTCCCTACTCCTACCCAGACAAACCAATTCTCTCTCCGCTAGCCATCAACTGACCATCCTCCAATTGTCTCTAAGCAGTCTCAAACTCAGTAATCCTATCAAGAGGAACCTTTGACATGTAGTGAACTATATCATAAAGAGTACCCCTCAAGATCAGGATCATCTCCTCTAGTGGACTCAGAAATACCACCAGTAACCAATGGATCTATAACGATCTCTATCGTGCCTCCTTATTGACCTCTGCCTTAAACTCCTCCTCGTCCTCCCCCAAAATACATTCAGCAAGCAATCTCAACATCCCATACCTATACATCCTCAATACAACTCCATCGACCAATACCCAAATCTGCAACGAGCCTCGTACATTACGGGTACCAAATATCCATATGCTCTCACGTGTTATCCTCGGGTGAGTATTGAATCCGAAACCTCTTGCTAGGTGGTAAAAGATCACATAGAGTAGGGGCTATCGATCTCGAAACAAGGAGTATATGATGGTGCTGAAATAGAGGGGATCTGTCATCTCTTGTCGAGATGGTTAGCAGAAAGTTGAAGATGAATCCAATTGAACTCTTAGAAGATAAATCTGGGGATGTACTCTGATGTCGTCGGTGGGTAAAGAGTAGATAACGGTGGCAGCAACCTCCAACGTCTAAACGCCTTATGTAACATTCCCCGTATTTCAGGTCATTTTATGACCGTCATGTTTATTTCATCATTATTCGCTATTATTTTATTTTCTCTATGCGCGTTTACTTCTTTAATTTTTAATAGTTTAATAGTTAAAAAATCGCGTAAACTAAAAACCTCAAAAATTACGTAAAACGGGACACCAAAAGACGAAATTAAAGTTTACGTCAAACAATCATTATATATATTTTTTTTACGAAAGTAATAATAAACTTTTTATATATTTTTTTTGGTTGCATAAAACGTTTACGTTTCGCAATTAATACATATTTGGATACTCCGAAATCACCAAAACTTTTCTACGGCTTCAACAAATACCCCACTTTTATACCCAATACATAAACATTACTCAAATACTACCCTGATATATATATTTAATATATATACATATAATATAATATAGAAATATATATATAAATATATATATATATATTATATAATATATAGTATAAAATATATAGGGGGATGGGATCATGATAAAAACCTTATTTTGGTGAAAACCCGAAAACGCTAAGAAAAACAAACAAATTACAAATGCCCTAAAAAAACCAAACAGATGCCCTAATTTTTTCAGGCTAAAAATTGTTTTTTCAGGCAAATATGGCCTCGATTTACACTCTGTAAAAACAAAAAAAAACAAACAGATGCCCTAAAAAACTAGGGCATCTGTTTGATTTTTTTAGGGCATCTGTTTGGTTTTCTGGGTTTTCTAGCAAAATATGGTTTTCCCTAGAACCCATCCCTATATATATATATATATATATATATATATATACAATAATATAAATATATGTCTCGAAATATAGAGCTAGGGAAACAAAGAAATATCAACGTTGAAAACACATCCCCATTTCATGAAATGATTCTACCCATTTGAAACAAAGACCAAAGAAATCCTAAATGTCACTCCCATGGTCTCTTTGAACTTTGAATACTTCAAATGGAAGCCTTGGACTAGTCAAGAAGTGTATAATGTCTTAACTAGAAAGTATGCACACACACTTCTCATTCTTATGGTGTAAAACACAAAAAAAAATCTCTCTTTGTTCCTCTTCCTTGGCCACGGCATCACTCAACACAACATCAAATCCATACAAAATTTTCCTTACAACAATTACACACATTCCTACAACATATCTAAGATGTCCTTAGGTGTTTAGAAGGATTGGTTAAGCCATTACAAGGAAGTGATAAAGCAAGAAAAGGAAAGTTAAGTATTTCTAAGAAACAAGGTTTTCATCATTTGTTATTCAAGTTAGGATTTAAATCCATGGGTGTGATTTGTTACCATTCATCACATCATTCACAAATAATGGTTATCTAAAGCCCTCATCTTTCATAAATATAATTTTTATTGTATATTATTTTATAAAGCAAATCACCATTAGGAAAACACTTTAATCATTGAAAATGAGCTTATACTTAGTGATCATAGGTTTTTATGGACTTTACACATGTTATAAATAGTTGTAAATATCAAGTTATAAAATGTCTTTATAAGATTGTACCAATGGTTTAAAGAATAAAAAAGTATAAGTAGAAACTAGTAAATAAAAGTTCACTTAAGAAAGTTGTGATTTAAAAGCATTGTTAAGGACATGTTATCTTGGACAAATCTTGGACAATATGGACTATTAAATATATAAGACTTATAATATAAATGATTGTGGAGGATTTGTGAAAATTTATATAAGAGTAAAAACTATATAAAAACAATTTATATAAAAGAAATATATATAACAATTAAAACAGGAGGCTATTTTAAATTGGAGATTTAAAACATATATTTTATATTTTTATAAAATATCTACATGTCATTAGGAGTTCCTAAAGGTAAGAAACACAAAAAGCCGATTTAATAACGAAAAAGTACGACAATTACAAGTTTAACGACAATAAAATACATTTAATAAAACTAATTTTATAAAAGTTACTGTCACATCATAACTAACATTTGAAAACATTATTAATATGTATAAGAACTTTTAATTATCGAGAACAGTTCTCGAAAGAATCGCTAAAACGGAGCTAATAACGAATAAGAAACGCCAATTACAGGTTTTGACGATAACTGAATCTATAAAAATAAACTTTATAAACTGGTGAGAACAGTAAAAAGGTACTGTACCACAACAGAGGACATGAATATAAAAAATGTCATATTTGGTACGTCGTACATAATACGAAAGCGTGGACAAAAGAAATCGTAAAAACGTACTTAAAACGAGAAAGTACGCACTATTCTATAACTTTTGCACTATTTCCTGAGATGAATTGTGTTGGTTCGTTTTTTTAATAGTTTTTTTTTGGAAACATTTTGGAATCACTAAATAATATTTATACTTGTTTTCAAAACTTTAAAAATGTTATAAAACAAGGAACAAGGCGATTAAACTAGTATACGACGATTATACGGAGTTCAAATACATGATTATTATTTATCAAATGCGATTGAATTAAACATTATTTTTCACAAACACAAATTAGATGGTGAAGTAGGCTATAAAAGAATTATAAATGTTATTAGTACGTTATACGACCGATATCTACTTAGGTTGCTTTCGAGATTATTCCCGAGACGCGTTTTCATATCATTCACGTCGACATATTCTTCCTTCACTATCAAAGGTGAGTTCATAGTCTCTGCATTTCAATCTTTTTCATTTTTAAAAAAAACCACGTGGAGGGGAATACATGCTCGATTTACTATAGTGAACTATTGATTTCTACTAAATGATTTGTAGATCGTTTGAATAACCTATATTTGAAGCCGTGAAATTTTTAATTACATTGCTTGTAATACAATTTGACACAAGTGTTTTTCAAAGGTGCATTCAAAGTGGGTATTACATAAGTGTATGCTATCCATATTACCTGCCTGAATATTATTGCCTAAGTTACCTTATTGTCCGTTGAAGTCCCTATTTATCATGAAGCACGTAATTGCTATTGTAAGTAAGCAGCGAGTGTATTTGAAAGATCTATCGGGACTGACCATCCCCCACACTTTCCATGGGTCACTGATTTAGATCAAGGTTCATTTAAACATTAATGGTGTTCGGGTTTTGGGCAAGCATCCTATATTCCCAGATTGGGAGCAAAAATCTAGTTAAGCTTCGTGTCATGAGCTTAGAGCAATAATACAAAGTGTTGGACAAATGATGAATTGTGTTTCATCTTTTCTAACCTTTCCTGTTTTGGACTATGGAAATACGTACATTAGTCTGCTATTATTTGTTTTGACTTCGGAATACGTACTTAGTCCACCATTCACCTAAGTCTTTGTGTCCACTTTTAAATATTTCTTAGAAAAATAAAAAAAATTTAACTTACTATGCATGACTTTATTACTAACTTGGATTTCGTATGGATATCAGAAATATCACTTTTAAATGTTGTAACGCTACTTTTCTTCTAAATATTTCTAAATTATTTTCAATACTGCTTTTTAACGTTAAACCTATGAATTCACCGGAGAATTCACCAACATTAATGTTGACGTTTTTGGCGTGTAATTTTCTCAAGAGTTTTATTATTATTTTGCTAGCTGAGCATTGGGAGCATTCGAGTCGCGCAGATATATTTTTAAAGGCTTAATAACTTGTATACCATTCGACAAAAGTTTTAAAATAAACAAAATGTTTCTATTGCATTATAAATGGGATCCTTTGTAAACTCTGATTTTAATATAACGAATGTGAAATTTATTTAAAAACTCCTTCTAGAATCGTTTTCTTGTGACTTGTACTTGTGCCTTGAAGTCGCACCCCAATGTTACTATTCCGCTGCCGTCTGATTCTGGGGGTGTGACACCTTACTATATCGTGGAGTCATAACCGGGGGATAAACCAACCTAGATGATGCAACTCTAGTCGATGGTCCTGAATGAGTCTGACCTGATGCATCGCATCCTGTAAGAATGAACTGATGAGGTGGTTTGAACAATGAATCTGAAGGTGAACCTAAGAAGTTATCTAATGAATTAAGTCCGAAGATGAACCGGGAAAGAAGCTAGTCTGAAGTAAAGTCTGGTGAAGAATGACGATCCGATGAACGATGAGATACACGTCTCCATGCAAGTCTGCGAGCAGGAAAAGGTCCAACTCTCTTCCTTGCAGTCAACAACTTACGCGCCCACTAGGATGAGTGCGGTAAGGTCGACCAAAAGGGATAGCCTCCCCGGGTCACATAAGAATCGATTGCCCCTTCCCAACCAAAACCAAACGAATCCCGGGTTGGTTCAAACAAACAGGAGCAACAAGAAACTCGTATAAGGTGCAAAAGCGTCAGAGATGATGACCCGACAGGTGAGGATGCCCAGATGTGAACCCTGTCCCTCCACCTCGAAATCCAAAGGCAAACAATGAATGCAAAAGACTCATGCCTCTTGGGGTTGCTGCTCAGCAGCTGCCTCGGACTCACAGTCCGCCTCCGATCATCAAAACACAAATAGGGTAAGAAGACCAATGTAACTCTGGTGGCTAGAGGTAAAGGATTCCTCGGATGGATCAAAATCAAAGATGAATAAACCACCAAATTCAAGCACTCCGGCAGGTGAGGTGACTAAACTGCTCCCCAACCTCCGTGCAACTTAAGGGATTAGCTTGAACAATTAGAGGTGTTTTTGGGTCGGGTATCGTGTTGTCCGAGTGTTATGCGGTCGTGGTCTAATATGTTTTTGAGATAATAAAAACTAACCCGGCAACCCGACCATATATCGAAATCGGTTGTTGGGTTCGGTGTGATATCCGGTGCTGGTTATATCGGGTGGGTGTTCGGGTTAATAGGTTTGATGTAAATTTAAATCAAAGTTATGAAAAGTAAATTAGTTTTATTTGCTTTTTAAGGTACGTACTAGTAGCTATATATTTTGTTTAATAGAAAAAAGACGTGATTATTTTATACATTAGTTTGAGTGATGATGTATGAGAATGGATGTAGAAAGTATTGTCCTTTACAACTAAACTGTACAACAAAGGATGCCAAAGCCTAGATTTGTGGTAAGCCTCTAAAGGTGATATAGCATAGCTTTCCACTAAAAAATATTGTTAATCTTGTGGTTATGTGAGTTTAAAGCCATGTTCAGAGTGCTCTTTGGATCTAATATATGTTTCAAAAAGTGAGAAAACAATGCACGCTTCATACGCCAAACTATGGCCCCTCTATTCAAGTTGTTCTTTGGCACACAAAGAAAGATTTTGCAAAAAAAAGAAAAAAAATACCAGTAGGCTAAGTGCTAGCAAATAGAGGCGAATTTTTCAGTATATGTATAAAATATAAGAAATAAAATAAGTCAAACTTTTGGGTCTTTATCGGGTTTACCCGATAACCCGAAAGACAATAAATAACTCAACCCTTAACCCGACCCGATAAGAACGGGTTATCGGTTCGGGTTGAAAGTAACCCGATAAGTTTTTTAAAAAACCCCGACTAAACGCGACCCGATAAGGCGTTATCGGGTTCCGGTCTGGTCGGAGAAACCCGACCCTATTGACACCCTTAGGTATAATAGGAACCTTAGCAGGAATCACAGGGATAACAGAGATAGATAAGGGCAGGAATAGCGCCGAAAAGAATCACTCGCGAGACATGAGAACCCACACTCTCCTCAGATGAATCCGACGAAATAGGAATAACAGAAGCTGCCATAACCTGCACAAGCAAAAGTTTATATAAATCTCTTTATATGAAACCATGCTAAGTGCGTGAAAATAAGAAAAATAAGTAGATCAAAATATGATATGAGTGCAAAATGATTTATAAGTAATTATGGGCAATATGATATATAATTATACTTATATACATTTATATATATATATAGTATATATATATATATATATAAAGATCATAATATATATATATATATAATATGATATAATATAAATATATATATATAATATAATATATATAAATCTATAACTGGGATGGTGAGAAAACCTAATCTCAGGTGGAAAACCTAGAAAACCATTCCACAACCGTTGGATGAAGCCTCACTTCTCTCCCATTTTTACAAACCAAACTACAGGACTTTAATTGAAACTTTCTAATTTTCTCAAGGTTTGTTTTGTAATTTTACATCAATTATAGTTCAATCATATATAATGCCTATTTTTTCTCATTTTTTTTCTATTTCATTGATAACGGAACGAACGGGTTTTTCTTCCTCACAAGTTCGACCACCATATCCACATCGCCTCACACTACCGATCACACACCTTCCTAACAATCCAGTCTTACCGTTCCCACTATTCCCACGGTTAACCATCGTCTCAGATCACCACTATGTAGTCAGATTCATGAATTAAGTTTGAAAGTAAGTTTTTTTAAATAATTTTTACTATTATCATCCATTAATATTGATTGTATTTTGAAAATTTTGTTAGTTTTTTGCGTTTTTGTTGATCTAAATATGATTAAATCATGTTTAAGAATGTAGCACACAAGGTGTTTGATCAAATGTGTCAACTAAATTTTATAAGTGTGATGCGTGTGATGCACTAATTTTACGCATCAGTTGTTTATGTTCAGATGTAGTTTTGGTCTTAGTTTATAAAATGTTCAGCTAAGATACATTGTAGACTTTACTTTTATACGTTATCACACTTGATAGCATTGTGTATTGTATATGAAGGGAACACATGTTGACTAGGGCTTCATTGTTAACCCATACATACCCGCTCAAAATGCATTTGTTTTGTCAGGAATGCGGTGTTGTTGTTATAGGCCTTCATTGCTAATGGTTAATAATATTATTGGCATATTGCTGACTATTTAAGTGAGTCAAAAATGACTACAATTACATTCGACTTTAACGTTGGCGATTTAGTTGAAATGATTTTAACTCAGATTCTTGTTACTGTTAAGTGGACACTAAAATCGGAAAGAGGATTCATGTTTTAATCACAGTTCACAAGCAAACTTTGACTGCCGCCTTCTAGCGTCTACGAACACACCCAATCGGAAATTAGAAATACATATATGTAAGGATGGTTTTAAAGTGTCTGTAGATGTGCTTTTCAAACTTATTTATTATGACTCCCGGTTACCATTAGAGTGACACAGAGTTCCAACGATAATTAGTTAGCCTGTACAGCATGCTAGTGAATAGTTTCTAAATGTCAACCGTGTCTATCTTTTTTTTCTTTCTTCGAGTTACTGACATGTTGTTTATATATGTCATACCCTACTGTTCTCAACGCGTGTTTTCTTGTTGGAAATAAATGATCTGAGTTCACTTGGTGGAAGTTTATTATTAGCATTGTCACATCGTTAGTAGATTGTCCGGAAAAACTTTTATAAAGCAATGACTCTGAGATGTTTCTTTAGTTTTTCTGATGGAGAAGATACTAATTAGAGAATCTATTCAAAACCTTTTCGAGATTGATGAGCATACTGCTGTGGTTTTAGTTTTTTAGTGGAGGTGCCTTAGGATTTTGTATTTCTGTCGTTTGCATACAGTTTGTTTCAAAAACCTCCTATTACACAACTCTATATATTGCTCTTTTCTTATGCTTTAAAAATTTATACTTGCCTTGTTTTACTTTCTTATGAAAAGCAAAGTTTACTTTGCTTTTCTTCTTTATTTGCGAAATTTGCATATGAAGTTGCAGCCTCAGTCCTCAGATGTTATAACTAAGCATGTTCACTAATATAATTGGTTCTTATCGTACGCAAAAACCACAAATTTAGTTTGATTTTAATATATTAGTACTTGAGTTTTAGTCTCAAGTGGTCAGGACCTTGATGTTAAACCTCTATGTAGACACCAATATATCAAAACTTTATAGTTTTCACGTTTGAACTTTCTATAAATGCAATTTTGAACAAAAGCTTGAAAAGACCTAAAATGTCGAGATTTTTACATATCCAGCCTTTTGTATTAGGACGAACCTTACTTTTACATGGAATTGCAGAGAGTTTGTTTTCCTTATCTTGCGCCTTTTGAACTAAGTTGGGCATTAGGTTAGAACTTTTGTGTTTTGCTGTATATATATTTTTACTCTTTATAAATTCTTTCCAGGCGATCACTGCCTTTTTTAATTTGTCTCTCTCCCTATTAGCACAGTATTAGTGATTCTAATAAGATGCAAACTACTTGGTCATTAACAAAAACGTATGCATATCAAAGTGCTATCACCTTGTCTCGATTAAAAACTAAGAAAGTTATGAAAGGTAATATTGAATTCAACATAAGTCACTTCATCAGGTTGAGGGAGCATTTAACTAGTGTGTAACCATAGGTAAATAGATATCCATTGTAACTTTCTGGTAGTCACTACTCAGCGTGCTCTGAGCTTTCTCCACAAGTACTTTGTTGACGTGTGAAACTGGAAGATAGTTACCTAATTTGCAATTAGGCTTTAGCATTTTTTTGTTCCAAAACAGGTCTTCTGTTTTGGTTAAAAGTATATAGAATAGTAATGTAGGTTTGGTGATCACTCTAGTTATTATAGCAACAATGCTAATATGCTATGCTATAAGTACTCCATTTGAGAGTTAGTTTGTAGTTGGTCACCAACTGTTAGTGTATGGCAATAATTGAAAACGCAGTACCATGGGTGCCGAACCGGCAAAACCTACTGCTATAGTGTGTCAACTGTATCGACGAGTGCCAAAAACAGGACTAGAAAATGAGCGCTGCTAGTCAAGTGAATCAAATCCGTTGGGTCACGGGAAAGAAATGAAACTTGAAGACGACTATTACATAAGGTTTTAAATCCAATTCATTAGAGCCACTCTTCCATTCTGCTTTTATGATTGTTCAAATGGGAGTTGTCCTATGTGGGTCCATTTATCCCACTCCAGAATCTCAATTTATGTTACTGAAAACTAGCAAAGGAAATGAAAATAGGTTTACCATTTTGTACCGGTTTGACCTGTTAAGACAGTCGGTCTTGTCGTGCAGGAGATCTTTTATCTTCCATTTAACTTGTTGAACCGCCTCTTCAATGTTTGTTTATCAAAATAGTGTGCGAAGTGTTATACGACATATTATGCGGATCTCTTGGATTAAAGGACCACGTTTGATATCTTCAAGAATATTTATTATATTATTATACAATATTATAGAATACTGCGTATTTGATGTCTCCTGAAAAAGCGTATTGGTCTCTACAATTCCATTATGGTTATTTGTGAAGTGTAGGCTACAGGATACGCCGTATCTATCTTGATGGATACGCATATTGAGTAAATCCAGTTGAACTCTTCTCTCTTTCTTCATTAACCAAAGTAATTATATACGGCATATCATTGATGTGTATAAAGGCATAATTCTCTAAAGTCAGGCACTATTTCTTTTGATCGTTCCAAAAAATCTGGATATGTCGGTATAGTGTCTAGAATAATACGGCGTATTTGCTGTCAAAGGATCCAGTAAACTTTGTGATGCCCAACTAGATCTTTGAAACCTTGTAAAAGGGTTTTGTTTTTTATTGAATAATTCAAAGACAACTAGCGAGAAACTTTGTTGAAACTAAGTAGTACGCCGAATCTACACTTTAGTACTTCGAAGAATATCAATGTATAGTAAACTGAGATGCAGTATACTGAATGAATAAGAATATAAAACCAAAAAGCTTCAATATTATAGATGAATAATACGAGTACTCTGTCTAGTACTATGTGTATACAACCTTGAAGCTACAAAGAAAGACTCAATTATGTTATCGTAAACCCATAAACCTAGGATCTTCCTTTTATACACGCAAGGAGTCCCTTTACAAGATAAACTATGAATCTTTTAAAAACATAAGCTTATATGCATAATCTTTCCTAAATATTTAGAATATACACAAGTAACAAATAAAAATCTTTTAACACGTCTTACACCTCTTAAACCTCTTTAACACGTTTTTTATCTTCATGCTAGTCTTCAGTCTTATCACAGTAATAAATCCCTGCCTCAGACAGTGAAGTTTAGGTACTAGCAAACTAACTTGTACTAGTAGTACTAACATTCTTCTAGCAGTACTAACTGGTTTATACTGCCAAGTTTATGACTTAATCAGTACTAACACTATTGACTTGGTCAGTACTAATCTAATGAGTTAATTCCCAACAACTTTCCTGTGAACGACTTTGGTTTATTGCTCTAAAATGCGAGCCTTATATTCATCTTCACTAGTAATAAACCATAATTACCGCAATTCTCAATACAAATCTATTAAGTAAAACAATTCTTGTTGGCAATAATGATACAAAATGGTTAATTACATTGGATAAATGATGCTATAAAATAGACATTATTTGATGTCATCAAATATCCCCTCACTTGAATCCTACTTGTCCTCAAGCAGCCTTTAGAAGTTGACAAAAATGTATCCCTAAGGATATTATACTGCTACAGCATTTGTTTGATCTATTACAATTACACAACAAAACAACCTCACGAAATAAGAAGATGAAAACACTCAAATCAACTCAACTATTCTATGTGGTAACAAGATAACAATCACTCAATTGCCTCATTCTGATGAGTATTCTATATAAGCTTGGCAAGATACACATCTCCACCGCTAAAGCTAAGGAGTAACAAGTTTATAAAGGTAAGAAATATGGGGTTTGTAATGTAAAGGCTTAGGGTTGATTACTCTAAACTAATCTTTATCTTTATCGATACCAATATTCCAGGAGGGCGACAAAGACCACACATACACACCCGTAATGACGGGATAGACACATGTGACTGCTCACTCCCACTTAAATAGCTAAAGAAGTAGGACTATTAGAGTAATATGAGGGAGTAATATAGGGTATGGTATCTTCTAACTATCACCAATAGGTAAAAAACCAACAAGGGCACCTGAGAACTTGCGTACCTGGGCCGTAATGACAGAATAGACATGCACCTCGATCACATCCTCATTTCGTCGAAAACCCAAGGATAATGATTAGGAAAGGGAAGTAAATATTGTTAAATAAAAAATTACGAAAACAAAATGATTAAGTCTAAAATACAAGTTGCTAGACACTTTTTCCTGACCGTTACCATGATAAAGGACACAACTATTACAAACGTCTTGAATCATAAGATAAAAAACCACAACCTAAGTTGGCGTTCTTGTAACGGTCAACTTCCCAATAATCCTATACTTTACATACTTTACAAGGAAAGTGGCGATTTGTATCAACGAATAACCGATCCTTCGTGTAATTCCTTCGGTAGTTACGAAACGATTATCTTCAAACCTTCCTTCTCTTTTTTGTTTTATTTTCTATTTTTTTATTTTTTCAATTTTTTTTTCTGTTTTTTCTATTTTTTACTTTTTTATACACTAAACTAAATACGAAACTCGGTGTAATTTCACATCTCACGATCATAATAATTTCGAATAATACCTTCAGTAATTCTTTCATTCTTCGGATGTACCAAATAATTGCGATGGTAGTAAAAAATACATGCGTTTTGACTATAATATGGCATTCCATTTCTATGTGCAGAATTCTTCCAACCGTACCTAAAGTATAAGAAAATTTTGACACAAGACTCGGAAATACAAACTTTACACTTTAAGCAACTAACAACTGAAAATAAACTTAATCTAACAGGGCTAGATTCAACATAGTTTATGATATTCTCAATCTTAGTTTCTACTATTGTTGTCTTGGATTTATCCAATATAACTAAGCTTTAACAAGCTAAGTAAGATCTATCAAGAAGGGATCAACAATACTCTACCCTATGCCTGACTAGTGAACACCACAACCCCATCACCATCATGGTGCTCCATCCGTATCCTAACATACAAAACATCCCTATCAGCTCGGGCATACCCTTAAAGTCCAAAACTTGAACCCTATGTGTACCCCTATCATGGATCCTCTCCAACCTCTCCTCGAAATCAGCAATGTCCTTGTCAGAGTACTCCAAACCCTAAAGGGTACCTCTGCTCACGTGGTGGTAAAGGTGCTATATGTACAAAATCAACGAGATTGGTACATAGATTTTAAACATTCTGTTCTGAGGGTGGATACGACGTATTCAGAAATGGATACGCTGTATAAAGATATGTAATCAATACGCCGTATGTGTGTTGGTCAATACGGCGTATGGTATTTAAATGCAGGATCTTTATCAGATCAATATTCCGTATTCATTTGTTGAATACGGCGTATTGAGGTTTTAGAATTTGGGTGAAATTGAGTCAGTACGCCGTATCCATGTTTAGTGGATACGCCGTATTGCTCTGCAGCTAAAAACAAAAAGGGGTTTCCCTAATTCTAACTATTTTAACCCATTACATCAAAACAACAATACCAGTTATATCTTCTAAGAGAGTAAAGGGAACCTAATCCAAGGGTTTTATGACATAACACCTAATCTACAAAACTAAACCCTAACCCTAATCTAATATTGAAAATTGAAACGGAAATAAGGATCGGTTTGGCTTTCATACCTTGTGAAGATGACGAGAGAGATATAAACACGGATAAAAGCGATTGGATTCTCCAAGGTTTTTTGCGGTTAAAAATTGTTTGAAAGAATGAAAAATGTGTGTGTAAAACTCAATCTGGCGTATCAGTTGGGCTTTTATACCCAGACTTGATACGCCGTATTGGTGTTTGAGAAATACGCCGTATTGATTAAATTTTGTTGACTTGGTCAACTTAAGTTAAAACATTGGATACGCAATATATGTGTTTACCTAATACGCCATATCCATTCATGGAGACCAATTTTCCCTAAATTAAATAAAGAAAATGTACATTTGCCTCCGCAACATTCTTGTGTGAACGCCATCTTTATAATACCGTTTAGGGTCGAACGGAATGCCAAACGGCACATATAAATTCTTAATAAGATTGAATAGCATCCCATTGACAAGATAATTCTAAGCCACGATAATTACATTTAATTTCATGACAAAACTTTTCATAATGAACACTAAACTTAATTGACTTTTATCGTGACTTGCCACCAGAATTATTTAACCTTGTATGTATTTTTAATTACCTCCCTACTGGATAGTATCATACAATTCATTATCATCATTGTCTTTATCTGATTTTAGATCATCGGGATAAATTATGTTGAAAGTGAATAGATCATTAAAGTACAAAACATTTTGTTCCACTTCATCATATTCGGACAATGATGTTTTATCTTTTAAATCAAATCATACAATATTTGAGGGCATAAAGTGGGTTCAGTTGATAAATCTAAATTTTTAGACGTTAAGAGCATCATTGTAAACAATGGTTGGAAATTCATTCTCAAAATCTTTAAAGAAGTCTAAATAATCAATACAACTGACCGAAGGCTTGGGTGATGGAAACAATGGCATATTGACTTTTTTATTATCGTTTTCTGAATCGTTTTCAAATCATTGGGCAGAAATTATTTATAAGAAAACGAGTTTTTGTGAAAAACTACCGTGTAATCTTCATCGTCGGATTCGTCAAACAATATTCTAAAGCAGTTTTATAAGTTGTTAGAGAAACTTACCGTGGGTCACAAAAAGAAGTGTTTCATCCGATGTCAAATTATCATTAAAGACTATAGGTGAGAATTTGGTTTCAATGGATCTGAGGTCGTGAACTTCTTCATCATACCAAATTTTACCATACTTGGCAGTTTCCCAGTTAAACACTTTTCCACGTTTTTGAGCTTTTTCTTCCTCGAGCCTGATATATTCCTCCATAGTAATTTTCGGGTTGTCCATCCTGTAATAAACTTACTAGGGCAGAAAACCGTCAAATAACTTATACGCCGCATTCAGTAAACTGAATACGCCGTATTACATTAACATAATTAGCAAATAGTCAGGAATATAACCTTATTCTAAACTACATTAATCCTAAGGGTTAGATCTAATCTAATGTTAAAAACTAAAATATCAAATAAAAATCAAGATTAAGTTTTCACTCCTCGGCAGCGGCGCCAAAAACATGATGTGTCGTTGTATGGTGTTATTTTTATGATTTCAAGTTTTAAATATATATTTTGCCGACTTAACCAAAAACAACACTTTAACGGGCAGTGTACCCGGTCGGTGGTAATTTCGTGGTAAGTAGGGTGTCGATCGCTAAGAGCGAGAAACAATCTTTTAATTTATTAATATTTTGGTTATCTAAACTAAGTTAATTCTATTCTATGTTAACCTATGTTAATCCTAAATCTAACGGATAAGGAGGTTTTCAGCCTAAGAGACTGACACGGGTTTTGTGGTGACTAAAATCTACTTAAGACACTAAAACACACTAAGCAATTAACAAAGATAAAGAGCGGCTAGCCCAAATATAAAAAAACTGTAAAACCATAATTAATCCAATCAAACGTTGGTTGTTATATTAATAAGTACAATGATTACTTATCTTGAGGCGGAGCATATCATATCTTAAGATTAAGGCGTATCTTCTTCCTTAAACCTAGGAACACGTAGAATTCTGTCACAATTAGATAAACGCATCCGCATAAAGCATCCTTGTTTGCTGATTATAATCTATCTTAGGGATTAAAGCAATGGTGATCTTGTTAAACCATAGCCATAGAGACTTTACCCACTTACTGCTTAATGACAATTCATACACTCGTAGTCCACTAGCCAAGTCTTTACCAATTAATCTAAAACGTACTCTTTGATCCCAAGGTCACCTGTTGGTCTAACTAAGCTCACAATCTAAGGGCAAAGATAGGTCGTTATATGTGATCCTATTGTTCTAGATGTATAAATCACTATATGGAGAGCTATCCCGACATCTAGATTACTTGGTCCGTATCACTAGATCCAGTTGAATGATAGGTCGCATAAAAAAGCACATAAACAAGTATAAATTTATAAACATAAACAAGCAATCAATGATAAATTAAGCAACTAAGATAAACAAACCAAACATTCAAATCTTCATAATAATGGCTAATACCTGAAGGTATTCTTAGCCTTCAAATGTCATAATCAATACAAGAGTAATAATTTAGCCAAGGTAAACTAACCGAGTTAACGAATGATACCAAAACCTGAACGATTACAAGAGTATAAGAAATTACACGTTGTCTCCTAGGGAATTAATCGCGTTGCTCGACCTCTTCTACTCTTTTCCTCCTCTAAAAATCAACTTTTATAGTTTAGGTATTGAGAATATGATTTAGCACACTTAAAACTCATTTTTTAGTTTTCTATTTATAGGTTCTAGAATATGGTCAATACGGTGTAGCGGGGGTTTCTTGGAGTAGGGACTACGTTTGATATCTTCTAGAATATTTTACTTCCATATGGCTTGAATACAGCGTATTGCCTTCTTCTGGATACGGCGTATTAGATCTTGTTTCCTTTGTGGTATTTGGTGAGTGCAGGCATAGATACGTCGTATCTTCCTTGATGGATATGGCTTCCTTGATGGATACGGTGTATTGGTTGTCAGAACAATAATCTTCAAATATCTTCGTTTAAGCTCCAGAATGCGTGCCTTTTTGCTAATCTTCACTAAGTACACCATAATTACTGCAATGGTCAAATACAAACGATAAATAACAATTCTCATAATAATATATAGAGCGAAGGTTGCTTCATCTCAGACATTCTGGAGACATTCGAAACACTAAGAAGAACCAACATGAAACTAAATCCAAAGAAATGCACGTTTGGAGTAGATAGTGGACAGTTCTTAGGATATATGATCACCAATGAAAGAACCAAAGAAAATCCCGAAAAAGTGCAAGCTATAATCGACTTAGCCTCCCCAAAATCCCTACGAGATGTTTAGGCATTAAATGGGAAGTTGGCAGCCCTAGGACGTTTTCTGTCCAAGTCTGCAGAGCGATCACTCACTTCCTTTTAAACGCTAAAAGGTTGCATTAGTAAAAAAGATTTTAGGTGGAGCACCAAAGCAGAAGCATCTTTTCAAGAACTTAAAAGCCACCTTAAGTCTCTATCGGCACTCACAACACCGAAGCCGGAAGAAACCTTAACATTGTACCTTGCCGCGGCAAATGAGGCAAGAAGACTTCGCCGCTATTTCCAAGCACACAAGATATGTGTTCTCACAGACCAACCAATTAGACAAGTACTTCTAAAACCTAAAAACTCGGGGCGATTGGCAAAATAGGCAATTGAGCTTGAGAGCATGAGATCATATACAAACCACGCTTCGCGATTAAAGGACAAATACTTGCGGATTTTCTTGTAGAGTCGCCAAGAACCGAAGAGCGAATAGAGACCAAGTACGGGGGCAAGGACTCAGGCCAACCTGCATCTACTGCATCTCCTGGATAGATCTTATTTACTGATTGAGCATCAAGCACTACAGGATCTGGGGCTGGCCTAGTATTAACCGATCCAAATGGATAAGAGATAACTTACACTTTACGATTCAACTTCAAAACCTCAAATAACAAAGCTGAATACGAAGCCTTAATAGCCGGATTGGAACTCGCCATTCACATGGAAGCCCAACACTTACAAGTGTTTAGTGATTCCCTACTCATCACAAATCAGGTAAAGGGAATAAACAAAGCTAAGGAGGATGTGATGAAAAAATACTTGTCAAAAGTCCAAGATTTGCAAACACTTTTTCAAAGTTTTTCAATCACACAAATCCCTTGATCTAAAAACAAACATGCAAATGCATGAAGCAAATTGTCATCGTCCTCATTCGTACACATCACTAAGAAGGTGTTGGTCAAAACAGTTGAGCGTAGGAGCATTGAC
>BQNB010114458.1:5491-21748 GCA_026074375.1 Tanacetum coccineum
AAGCTATCTATGATGACTATATTGGTGGTCAACTGTCAGCTGCTACAAGAACTGCTCCGGCTGCTCAAGCACCTCAAGTTCTTCATACTCTAACGAAATCTACATCAATAGCAGACACCGCACCGATACCAACAAATTCATCCTCACAAGCTGCAAATATTCCAACCACTTCAGAGCATGTTGACGAGCTCGAAACACAACAACAACATGTTCATCAACAAGATAATAGAGTTCCACTCCAACCAGAAACAGTTGCTAATAATGTTCTAAATGCTATGCTTGATGGAAATTTGCTTGCCAATCCTTTTGCTACTCCATCCACAAGTGCTGCTGAATCTTCATCTTCACAATATGTAGATCCATCGAACATGCATACGTTTTACCAACCATACCTTCATGAATATCAATGAACTAAGGATCACCCTCTGGAACAAGTGATAGGAGAACCCTTATGACCAGTCTTGATAAGGAATCAACTCCGAACAGATGGTGACATGTGCATGTATGCATTAACTGTAAGCACTATGGTACCAAAGAATGTCAAAGAGGCTATGAACGACCCCGCATGGATTGAATCAATGCAAGAAGAGCTTCTCCAGTTCAAAAGGCTTGATGTATGGGTGTTAGTTCCTCCTCCGGATAACATAAAACCTCTTACGTTGAAATGGTTATTCAAAAACAAGCATGATGAAGAGAACACGGTCATCCGAAACAAGTCTCGTCTGGTTGTGAGAGGGTACCGCCAAGAGGAAGGAATAGATTTTGAAGAATCCTTCGCTCCTGTTGCTAGAATGGAAGCTATCAGGATATTTTTGGCATATGCTTGCACACAAATCGTTCATTGTGTTTCAAATTGGACGTGACACTGCTGTCTGCATGGTACGCTAAAAGAAGACGTGTACGTGTGTCAACCTGAAGGTTTCATCGATGCTGATCATCCAAGCCATGTCTACAAGTTAAAGAAGGCACTATATGGGTTAAAGCAAGCACCAAGGGCATGGTACGATGAATTGTCAAAGTTTCTCCTACAGAATCACTTCTTCAAAGGCACAATTGATCCAACGTTGTTTATAAGACGCTTCGACGATGACATCTTAGTGGTACAGTCTACGTTTGAAATATTATCTTTGGTTCTACACACCCTAGGTATACCCAACTAAAAAAAAAAATTTTCTGACCTCATGAAAATGCAGCTTCAGAAATGTTTGATGATGGGGGAAATGACGATTCTTCCTGGTTTTACAATTAACCAAATCCCCCATGGCATCTTTAAAAACCATTCCAACTACGTGGTTAGAATCCTTAAAAAATATGGTATGGAAACTTTGTGATCCCAGTTGGTAACTCCAATGAGAATCAAGACAGCTTGACCTTGAACAAATTTTGTCTCCAGTCGATGCAACAAAATATCGTAGCATGATTGGTGCCCTAATGTATCTTACGTCTAGTAGACCGGACATTGTACATGCTACTTGTTTATGTGCTCGGTACCAGGCTAAGCCAACCGAGAAACACCTCAAGGAGGTTAAAAGGATCTTTCGTTATCTCCGGGGAACCGTTAATACGGGTCTTTGGTATTCGAAGGAATTCTGGGTATAGAACTAAACCGGATTTTCAGATGCTGATTATGCGGGATGTAAAGACACCTTCAAGAGTACTTCCGGTGGAGCTCAATTCTTAGGCGAAAAGCTGGTTAGCTGGTCCTCAAAGAAACAAGACTGTACATCACTGTCTACCATGGAACAAATATGTGTCTCTATCCATTTTTTTTTTTTTTTTTTTTTTTTTTTTTTTTTTTTTTTGTTTTTTTGTTTTTTTTTTTTTTTTTTTTTTTTTTTTTTTTTTTTGTTTTTTTTTTTTTCTGTTGCCCAAGTATCCTTTGTGATGCGAGGCACGAGTTAACGGACTATGGCTTTCACTTCAACAAGATTCCAATCTACTGTGATTCGAAATCAGCCATAGCCATATCCTGCAACCCGGTTCAACACTCGAGAACAAAACACATCGCTGTCCGCTACCATTTCATAAAGGAACACGTGGAAATGGGTACAATTGAACTGTATTTTGTTAAGACGGATTACCAACTGGCCGACCTCTTCACCAAAGCTCTTCCAGTAGACCGATTCAACTATCTGGTTCGTCGCCTTGGTATGCGCAGTTTATCTCCTAAAGAACTTGAACGTCTTGCAAAATCTCAGTAATTCTTTGTATATATTTTATCAGAAAAACAAAATACAAAAATATAAAACCTATAAAAACAAAATACAAAATCAAAAAATTTCAAAAATTCAAAAACAATCTTCTCCGACATGTCTCTCGTCAATCGATAACATTTGCGCACCTAGAAATGTTGATTAATATTAACACAGGTGAATAAATGAAGTTCGAGCGAGAGTTTCAAATGCTTTCAAAACATGTCCTTTCATTTTTTTCTCTACGACTTCTAAGTAAATGTCAGCTTAGGACTCGGTCTCCAAAGAAAGGAAAATGTTCATTTATGTACATTTATCCTAAACAACGGGAAGCTCATATCTTCTCGGTCTTGAGCAAAGTCATATAAACATTCAAAGTTTTTGAATGCTCAAGAGAAGTTTTTTTAAGGAAAATGATGGTAAATCAGATATATCTCACATATTTTCCTGTTGAGCACAATTTTTCAAGATATTCTCAAAAAGAAAATTTCAAATTCTTTCAAAATTGTGTGCTCAACAAACTCCCACTCCAAGTTTTCAATCTATTCTATAATTGAGGGGGAGTATAATAATATGATTCATTATGCATGCACTCCAGTTCTCCCAAGACTTAGTTAGGCTCATGTGAATTCCGAACATTAACTTGTTTTTAATTCACTAATTGTAAACACATATGCAATTTTTGAGGGAGAGAATAGTGATCAATACAGATTAATAACGGATACGATCTTCAATCTATAAGTGTGTTCCCAAACCTCGCATGTGCTAAAATCTTTCATAATATGGTGCATATGTGTATGGGGAGCTTTTTGGTAATTCTAAAAACACTCAATCTCTCAATGTGTAATAAATGACTTCTCGATGCCCCCACAGTTGACTGATTTTTCAATGGTTTTATGGCTACAATGGATATACCAAAGACCGTCCAACTGTTGTCTCATATGGGGTTATAAGGCGGTTTAGGTTAGGAATTTCTGTTCCATGATCCAGCCAGAACCGGAGGGATCTACCCAGGAACTTTCCTCTAGATAGAGTAGAAGTCCTAGGTATGATTGAAAAAAGGAAAAGTAAGATTGGGAAAAATGTTATCCAAGGCATGAGTTATCACCGGAACAAACCCAACAAGGTGATAATGAGGACGGGCGTTGGTTTAACATTGAAGGGGTTGAAGAATGAAAAAGAATTGTAGGGTCAAAGGGTGAAAAGAAAGAAGCCCTCCATACAACCTTAGGCAGAAACCGGGTCAATGCATAATCTATCGGTAATCACAAAGATGATTCTGATATTGAAGACAAGTCATCATGGACCCAGTGATGCAATGCACAACCCTCCTTAGCCACTCAGAATCTCTCAAAAGATTTCTGTTTCATTTCTCACGGAGATCAACACATTTCTAATTCTATCGGCTTTCTCATTCCGAGATTGTTGATATTGAAAAGGAGCAGTCCGCTCCACCTCCGATTACCAAATAACAAATGAGCTCATTAAGAAAGAGTCTAGGAGCAACGAGGATCCATTTAAAAATCTCACTAGGACACAAATCCTAATATACAAAATGTCGTACATCATTATACAACATTTTGTATCAAAGAGTCCTACGCATTATCCTTGAGATAATTGCCAGAACATTCAGAGTGATACTCTTAGTATTCACAGTGAAAGGAAATCCTTTTCTTGATCCAACCTCAATCAAGCTCTTTGGTAGGTGACCATGCGAGATTCTATATGAATCAAACTTGTGTCACTTTAAAGAAACGATGGTACACTCTACTGAATCAAACTTGTCCAGTAAAATGAATTGACGACTCAAATCAGAAAAGATAAGATACTATCTGATACACTTTTAACTGTGTTGTCTGCTTTTGAGAACGCTCTTGTAACGATAACGGCTGAGTGCAGCTTAGCGAAACCCTGTCAACGGAGATTCTATTGAATTTCGTCGTGAATCACAGGCAGTAAATTATACTGATTAACGGGGAACCTTGTTATTGGCAACCAATTCGACGAAGTGACAAAGACACTTTTCGTCCATAATGTTTAACTCTAACCTATACTTGCAGGTTTTCCTGATGGATTGCAGCTTCTAAGTCCATGTCGCAGTCAAGATTACAAGACCTCACATGCTCAATCCACAAAGATTAATTCCTCGATGAAAGCTAACAACCTATCAAAGTCCTTCGGCGCAATCTCTGATGAACAAATCTCCGTTCCTCATAAGAACATTTTGTGGTTTCAAGTAATCATGTTAAAAGAAAAAGTTAGGGAGATTGTAGCAAGCTTTCAAGATTTTAGAAGCATATGGTCGAGACACTAGAACGCAAGTGAGGCATAAAGATTCAATGATAAAGATTAAGATAATTCAATAGTCAAGAGAATCAAGGCCAAAGACCACAGATAACAGTATTTTGTCAAAGAAAAACAAGTTAAAGATCAAGAATCCAAGATCACAGAGCATGCAAATGGGAACTTCAAGAAGGAATGTCCCAAGACTACAAGGCTCCAAGTCTCAAGACGTCACAAAGAAGGATCCTCAAATGAATGACCACCCCTTAGGGGGAGCTTGTTAGCCGTGTATTTATTAAAGTGATGGTCATTAAATATTGCTCGAGCCTTGTATAAGGTAAAGTCGTAGTTTACGGGAATTTCGTTAAGCTATTTTGGGCAAAGTTGTCGCGCTCAATGCCCATTTTTTTTATGAGCCGGCCCAACTTAAAGCCCACTAGAAATAGTCTACTCTTGAACTATTTAAGGCCCTCTCCAAGTGTGGAGAGGGGTGGTTGTTTGCTCTCATTTTTCTTTGTGAAACAAGTAGCCATTTTTTCTTTGTTTTTTAATTTCTCTCTCTTAAATCTATTTTTCATTATTTTTTGTGGTTTTGTGTTGTGAGAGGTGAGAAGGATATCCTAACAGTCTATCTTACCATGAACTGTTTGATCATAGGACTTAGCCAACTCTTAACCCATGAAGCAACACAGAGCATTTAGCGTGCTCGCGCGCAGATAATTTTCAATTATCAATCTCTATAAACAGATTTAACATTAAGTCTTATTATAACCATCCATAAGCCGTATGCTTATGGACTAGCCGTTTCTTTATGCCTGTTGAAGCATTGTGAAGCGAGTGTCCTCTCACAATTTGTTTGTATGGTGGTTATCAAACACCTCAAACCCGATATCTAATCTCTAGACTCAAGCGCGGAGAGCGCAGCGAGCAGCGAGCGAGCGAGAGCGAAGCGCGAGGCGGGTGGAGGAAGTAAAAGATCCGCTCCAGTATAGAGACATAAGAGGAAAATCATCTCTGAGATTAAGGTGAATGGAAAATTAAGAAGGGTTTGAGTGTTGGCTAACCACCATACAACAAATGGTTAATCATTCACAATGCTTCACAGGCATAAGAACGGCTATTCCATAAGCAAACGGCTTATGGTATAGACTCTTAAATCTGTTTATGTTGAAATAAATTACCAAAAATTATAGGGTTCTTAACTACCTTTGCATCAAGGTTAAGGAGTTGGCTCTCACTCCATGATCAAACAGTGAGCATGCGGTAAAGACTATGTTAGGATATCATTTCATCAGCCAAAACACAAAAATAAACACACGATTTTAGAGAGAGAAAGGTAAAAAAACAAAGAAAAAGGTTACTTGTTTTCACAAAAGAAAAATAGAAGCAACAACAAACCCTCTGCGCGCCGCGTAAGTGTGCGCGTGTGCATTAAATAGTTCGTGCGCGCGTGAGTAGTACTAAACCTAGTGGGCTTTTAGTTGGAGCCGGATCATAATGCGCAAATGGGCTTGAGCCCGACAACTAGGCCCAACTAAGCTTAGCCCGTCGCGATTCCCGTAAACCTACGAATTTACTTATACCAGGCACGAGAATATTTAATGACACACGTTCTAATAAATACACGGCTAACAATTCTCCCCCTAAGGTGGTCAACGCGCGAGATCGTGTGATCCTTCTGGGAGTGGGAGTGCGCGTGGAGCGAGAGGCGTGACGACATGGAGTGCGCTAGAGAGCGAGTCTTGGGAATTCCTTTTGAAGATCCATTTGCATGCTTGTGATCTTGGATCTTGATCTTTAACTTGATATTCTTTGACAAAATACTGATATCGTGGTCTTTGGCCTTGATTTGACTTGACTACTGAGATATCTAAATCTTTATCCTTGAATCTTTATGCCGCCTTGCGATCTTGTGTCTCCACCCTCATGCTCAAGATCTTGAAAGCTTGCTAACAATCTCCCTCAACTTTTTCTTTTAACATGATTACTTGAACCACAAAATGTTCTTATGAGGAAGTGCTTGTTCATCAGAGATTGCGGAAGACTTTGATAGATTGAGCTTTCATCATGAATTAATCTTTGTGGATTGAGCATGAGGTCTTGAATCTTGACTCGTCATGGACTAGAAGCTGCAACCGTCAGGAAAACCTGCAAGTATAGGTTAGAGATAAACATATATGGACGAAAGTGTCTTTGTCACTTCGTCGAATATGGTTGCAATAACCACGGTTCCCCGTTAATCAGTATAAATACTGCCTGTGATCAGGTAGAATTCAAAAGAATCTCCTTGACAGGGTTTCGCAGCTGCACTAGCCGTTCTCGTTACCGGAGCGTCTCAAAGCAGACAACACAGTAAGAGTGAATCAGATAGTTACTATCTTTCTGATTTGAGTCGTCAATTCATTTTACTGGAACAAGTTTGATTCATGTAGAATCGCACCATCGTTTCTTTCCAGTTGACACAAGTTTGATTCATATAGAATCTCGCAAGTCACCTACCAAGAGCTTGATTGATGTTGGCTCAAGAAGGATTTCCATCTTCACTGTGAATACTAAAGAGTATCACTCTGATGTTCTGGCAATTATCACAAGGGATAATGCGTAGGACTTATGATACCAGAATGTTTTGTATAGCGAGTCGAGTGAGCGCGAGCGCGCGATTTGTATATTGGAATTTGTGTCCTTAGTGGAATTTTTAATGGATCTCGTGGCTCGTAGACTCCTATAAGTGCAACAATGGAGAGCGAGATAGCCGAGCGGAGGCTGGAGCGGACTTCCCTTTTCAATATCAACAATCCGGAATGAGAAAGTCCGATAAAATGTGTAGAACTCCGTGAGAAATGCGCGGCGCGCGTCGCGCACGAGAGATGCAGAGAATCTGCTTGGCTAAAGGAGGATTTTGCATTGCCGGAGCGCGCTGGTGACGCCGAGAAAGACTTGTCATCAATATCAGAATCATTTTGTGATCACCGATAGATTATGCATTGCCGCGCGAGAGAGAGAGCAGTGCCTAAAGGTTGTATGGAGGGCTTTCTTTATCTTTCACCCTACACGACCCTACAATTCCTTTTTCATACGAAGCCGCGCCCTTCAATGTTCTAAACCAACCCGGTTCACAAGCGCATGGAGAGCGAGAGGGCGCGAGAGAGAGGGGATTGTTCCGGTTGATAACTCATGCCCTTGGTTAACATTTTTCCAATCTCACTTACTCATTTTTTCAATCATACCTAGACGCTACATAGTCTAAGAAAGTTCCTGGGTAGATCCCTTCGGTTCTGGCTGGATCATGGAACAAATACCTAACCTTAACCGCCTTATAACCCCATATGAGACAACAGGTGGACGTTTTTGGTATATACATTGTAGCCATAAAACAATTGAAAAATCTGAAAGACGTGTGTGCTGAGGGAAGTCAAATTTTACACATTGAGAGGTTTTCTGTATCACCATAAGCCTCCCCCTACACTATATAGCATCATATATGAAAGAGTTTTCACATGCGAGGTTTAGGAACGCACTTTATAGATTTGAAGATCATATCCATTATAATAACGTATTGATCACATTTTAATCACTATTCTCCCCCTTAAAAATTGCATATGTGTTTATAATTTTTGACAATTAGTGAATTAAAACAAGTTAATATCCGTAATTCACATGAGCCTAACTAAGTCTTGGGGAGAACATATAAGTGCACAGGGCTTGCCACTAGAATCTTCCGGGCAAACAATGCAGAATGAATCAAATTATTATACAACCCCTCAAATATAGAAAAGAATGAAACTTGGAGTGGAGTTTGTGAGCACGCAATTTTGAAATAATTTGAAAATTTTCTTCTGAGATAATCTTGAAAAAATTGTGCTCAAAACAGGAAAATATGTGAGATATATCAGAATTTACCATCATGTTTCAAAACTTCTCTTGAGCATTCAAAACTTTGAATGTTTATATGACTTTGCTCAAGACCGAGAAGATATGAGCTTCCCGTTGTTTAGGATAAATGTACATAAATGAACATTTTCCTTTCTTTGGAGACCGAGTCCTAAGCTGACATTTACTTAGAAGTCGTAGAGAAAAAAAATGAAAGGACATGTTTTGAAAGCATTTGAAACTCTCGCTCGAACTTCATTTATTCACCTGTGTTAATATTAATCAACATTTCTAGGTGCGCAAATGTTATCGATTGTCGAGAGACATGTCGGAGAAGATTCTTTTTGTATTTTTGAAATTTTTTGATTTTGTATTTTGTTTTTATAGGTTTTATATTTTTATATTTTGTTTTTCTTGGTTTTATAAATCAAAATAAAGAGAAAGATCAAAAATATTTACAAGTCGAAGTTTCCATCAGCAGTGATAGTTGTTGCTAGAGTTGAAGTAGATGAAGTTGAATCTTGTTGTTGTTGACGTTTATCGAATGCATCAGCAGTAGTAACATCGGAAGACTTTGAAACAACTTGATTTTCTCCATTTGATAATTCGTCGAACAAATGACCGAATAGACTTTCCAACTCTACCATCGACGTCATGACTATCATATCTACTGAAGTGAAAACAAGAAGATTTCTCTTCTTTTTAAGGTAAAGCGCACTGAAGCGTACACTCCCTTTTTCTTTGAAGAACGGGTTGCAATCTGACATTTGATTACAAGCCATTGACTTGAGCTAACAAACTTTGAATGTTTTGATACTAGCTCAAGACCGAAAAGATTTCTCTTTTCGTTGTTAAGGATAAACGCACTGACGCGTACATTTTCCTTTTATTTGAAGATCGGGTTGTTATCTGTCATTTAATAACAAACCATTGACTTGAGCTAACAAACTTTGAATGTTTGATACTAGCTCAAGACCGAAAAGATTTCTCTTTTCGTTGTTAAGGATAAATGCACTGAAGCGTACATTTTCCTTTTCTTTGAAGAACGGGTTATTATCTGACATTTAATAATAAACCATTGACTTGAGCTACAAAACTTTGAATGTTTTGTTGAATAGCTCAAGACCGAAAAGATTTCTCTTTTTGTTGTTAAGGATAAATGCACTGAAGCGTACATTTTCCTTTTCTTTGAAGAACGGGTTATTATCTGACATTTAATAATAAACCATTGACTTGAGCTACAAAACTTTGAATGTTTTGTTGAATAGCTCAAGGCCGAAAAGATTTCTCTTTTCGTTGTTAAGGATAAATGCACCGAAGCGTACATTTTCCTTTTCTTTGAAGAACGGGTTATTATCTGACATTTAATAATAAACCATAAAGAAAAATAGAAATGACATGTTTTGAAAGCATTTGAAACTCCTGTTCGAACTTCATTTACACGCCCGTGTCGATGTTAATCAACATTTCTAGGTACGTAAATGTTATCGATTCCAAGAGACATTTTTCTGATTTTTTAATTTTGTATTTTCTTTTTGAAATTTTATATTTTTGTATTTTTCTTTTTTCATAAATATTTACATGTTGATGTTTGATGGAATATCAAGCAGATTCATTTGTCAGAACCTCCAGTTCTGCTGGAGTCAAACATCTCATACCAATTCGTCTGACAAGATACTGAAACCTATCTTCGGGTAAGGCTTTAGTAAACATATCAGCTAATTGGTATTCAGTTCTGACAAAGTACAATTCAATTATACCGTTTTCAACCTGTTCCTTGATGAAATGATACCGAGTATGGATATGCTTGGTACGGGAGTGCTGCACGGGGTTGCACGAGATTGCTATGGCTGACTGAGAGTCGCAGTACAACGGTATTTTGTTGTAGTTGAAGCCATAATCTTTAAGTTGTGTCCTCATCCACATTACTTGAGCACAACTTGCAGATAACGCCACGTACTCAGCCTCTGCGGATGACATTGCAGTACAGTCCTGCTTCTTTGACATCCAACTGACTAACTTATCACCTAGGAACTGTATTCCTCCATAAGTGCTTTTGCGAGTATCAATGCATCCGGCATGGTCGGCATCTGAAAAAGCTGTTAGTTCAAAGCCATAACCCTTCGGATACCAGAGTCCTATGTTAATGGTACCCCTTAAGTATCGAAAGATCCTTTTAACCTCTTTGAGGTGTTTTTCAGTCGGTCTTGCTTGATATCTTGCACAATAACATACTGCTTGCACTATGTCTGGTCTACTAGATGTCAGATACATGAGTGACCCGATTTTACTACGGTAGTCAGTTTGGTCTACGGGTTCACCACTCAAGTCTGCATCTAATTTAGGTTTCGTAGCCATTGGTGTACCAATGCTTTGTCCTTTTTCCATACCATGTTTTTAAGTATCTCTAAAGTGTACTTTGCCTGATTGATAAAGATACAGCGTGGGGATTGGTGGATCTGAAGTCCTAAAAAGAATTTCATTTCCCCCATTAAGGACATCTCAAATCTACTGTGGATTAATTTTTTAAATCGTTTAGAAAATTTAGGGTTTGTAGACCCAAAAATGATGTCATACGTATACTGCATGTTCGATGGATCCACATATTGTGAGGATGAAGATGCAGCATCACTTGTGGAAGGAGTAGCAAAGGGGATTGGAAAAACGTATTTTCTTCGGAACATTAAGCTTTGGAACTTTCGTCAAGCAATTGTTTGCGGGTTGATGCTTGACATTGTTTTTGTGTTTCGAGGCTCGTCAACATCTTGTGTGAAATTTGGACAATTGGTAGCTTGAGAAGGATTGAATTTGTTGTGTTGGTGCTGTGTTGTGTTGTTGTAGTTGTCGTGGAGTTCTGAAGAGACTTGGAGGTGCTTTGAGCATACGGAGCAGTTATTGGAGCGAGACGGTTGACCACCAATATACTCATCATACATAGCTTCGAACAGTAAATCCAATTCACGTTCAGTTAGATTTTGAGTTGATATTGTGACGGAGCATAAGTAAGATCGAGTCCTGAACTGATTTGTCCAGAAGTCATGGCTTTGAAGCCCGGGTTTTAAACTGCGTTGTTCAAAAGCCATAGGCTTTGAAAGCTCATAAATGTCAACATTCATTGTCTCCTATGATTTTCTTTGTCCTTCGTTGTAAACCTGTTAAGCACGGAATCAGCAGAATAACCAATGAAAAATCCAATATCACCTTTTGCACCAAGCTTCCCAATATCTTCACGATCATTCTTGGGATAACAGAGAGCCCCGAATACATGTAGAAAGGAGATATCCGGTTTTTTGCCGTTAATAAGCTCGTTATGGTTGTTTTGTTGTTCAATCGGGCGGTGATATGATGGAGCGGTTTTGAGCTGTAGCACGCATTAGTAGCATCGCTTCAGCCCATTAAGAATAAACCGGCGCACGAGGAGGAATCCAACATTGTTCTTGCTGCCTTCAAACTGTGTTGGTATGTGATTTCTTCATTCCACTACTCATTTGTTGAGGTGTTCGGACAGAAGGTACACTTGGTGAGATGATGCCAACTCTATCAAAAGTATTCTTTTAGGATTGATTTTTGAATTCTTTTTTAGGGTTTACTTTTGTGCCGTTATCGGTTTTATGATGATGACAGGTGACTGAAGGAAGGCAGTAATTCGCTTCAGGAAGGTTTAATCACTTTCTGGTTGCTTCATCTTTTGATGCGAGAAAATGTAACCCAAAAGTTTTTTTTTTGGGGTTAAAAAAAAAACGGGAAGTAATCGTTCCTCAATCAACAAAACATATCGCTTTCCATTTATGCTAAGCAATTATCATTGGACCCACACAATCCATATGAGAAAGTGTAACCTCTGCTTGGATTTTGGAACTGGTTTGGGTGGGTGAGGCACGCCTTTTGCTTTTCCTTGCTCACATGTAGGGACAAAGGTGTTCTTTGTGATATTTCGAATTTTGGAAGACCGGTTGACAAGATCGGTTTTTTGGCAAGGTAATTGATGGTGTCAAAGTTGATGGTGGGATAAACGTGATGCCATAACCGATGACTTGGTAGAAGATGTCGAGCATGAGGCAAATTTGGGGATGAAGAGGCCATGTCATGGAGTTTGATGGTGTAAAGATTTGTTGAACGGTTTCCTTTTAACAAATCAACTCCTTCTAGAGTTCTGACAAAACAAGTGTTCCTTTTGAAAGCAACCTCTAAATCTGAATCATAAAACTGCCCAACTGAGAACAGATTGTGCCCCAAGCCCTCAACGGGAAATAATAAACCCTGGAGATCAAATATTTTCCCATTGAAGATCACCCGAAACCCAACAATTGCTAGCAACATTGATCATTTCCAAATGTGCGATCGGTTCCAAAAACATTCCAGACGGAGATTGATGAGAAGCTTTAGGTTCCCGTTCATATGTTTAGAGCAACCGAGTCGACGCCACCATAAACAAATTGGATAACCTGCCAAGAAAGAAAGTAGAATTTGGAAACCGTTTGATTTTAGGTTCCGAAGGGTTAGAAGTACAAGCATTATCACCATTAGAGCAGTCAGATTGACTCTCAGATTCACTGGATGCGATTATTTTTCCTTTAATGTCAAAAAAGTCCTTACGATGGTGACACCTAAGGCAAAATCTAGGGTTTACTAGGCTTAGGTGAAGCAAGTCTTTCTTTGGACCCTACTTTCTTAGGTTTTATATCCTTTGGCTTTTGTTTCTTTTGATTTTCAGTGTTTGAAACATTTGCCTTTTGTTTCTTGCCACGAGAATTCATGTCATTCACATAATTAAGCATACATACATCATGATTAGCAGTGAGTAAACATTGCTTACACATAGCACAAACAACTTCAGATTTATCATTCCGAATATCAAGCTTAACGTGTTTACATTCAGATGACATATGTTTCTTATTCTTAGAAAGCAGTAAATTCCTATGGTGTTCTTCTACTTCAACTTCTTTATTCTTGTTGCAACTACTCTTAGACGCAGAGGGGACCCTATCATTCTTTGTATTGCTCCTAGGCTGTGGCCTTCTGGTCTTAGCAGTGTTGTCTACTCCTGTAGAAGATAAACCATTTGAGTCAGAATTAACATCTTTCTTAGTGACGACATGAGGTTGTGAAACGGTGATTGGAGTTGTCCTAACGCTCGCTCTAACTTTGTTAGGGACATACTTTTCTTCCCTAGAAGGCTTGAAAGGATTAATCCTAAACATTCCTGGGGCAATCACATTATCATGTTTCACAATTTTTGATTCTTGTGGTGTGGGTACCGAGTTTGAAGTGACTGGTTTTGACAAAGCATTCGTCTCACCAACCTTGGGAAAAGCCGTAGAGTTAGGTAGATGAGTTACAGCATACAGTTTGGGTCTAGAAGAAGAAGGTGGTTTTCCCAAGATTGATTGCTTTGCAAACTTAGTATTCGTACTCGTACCTTTGGTGGTGTCCACTTGTTCAGAAACTTTATCAAATAACTGGGCTCTTAGCTTAGCATTTTCATAGATCGTATCATGTAATTTGTTTTGCAAAGAGTCAATTATTGTTTTAGTTTGAGCACGTGTCACAGAGATAGAGTCAAACAGGTTTTTGTATGTGGTCTTAAGGTGAGCAATTTCCTTTTCATAATTCCGAACCTGAAACTCTAATTCTACATTCTCATTTTCAAGTTTCTGAGACAAAGGATCAAGGGTATTTGATACACATGGAGTATCCTTACTTTTACCCTTTTGGTCTCCCAACTGAGCTTGCAACCGTTCGATCTTTTGTTGCATGTCATTATAAGCTTTATCGTAAACTAAATCGTGTCATATTTTGCATTCTTCCACATTTGTGTACCAATATTCCAAAGAACAGCGTATGCTTTCCTATTTAATAATGCAATTTTCAAGTTTTTCTTTCGTACGATCAAGCTCAGTTTGGAGATCAGTATACTGACTTCTTGAGTAAGCATATTGAATATATATGATCAAGCACAATTTTCATCTTTGGGTACCTCAGTTGATCCATCTGAGTCATAGACGGGAGCATTGTCAGACTGAGTTCCAGATAAGGATGCTTGCTGCAATGTATCCTCTAAAGTGCAGTTCACTTTTACTCTCTCAGTTTCTTCATAAGCATCTGCAGCAGCCATGAATTCACATTCCACTTGAGTGCTTTGGATCCCTGCTTCTTCCTCTTGAGCAATCTGCAGCTGTTGCTGAAGATAAGCAGCATCCCGTTTCCTTGGCTTTACTGTGCAGTTGCTGGCATAATGACCCTCTCCTCGACAGTTGTAACACCTTATCGGATTACCATTGATACCATTACCATTACCCTCAGCCGGAGCTGTAACAACATTTCCATTCCCATACTGATTTGCAATTTCTGGAACAACACTAAGCCCATTCATATTTTCAACATTCTGAATACCCGGATTATGAACCGCATTTTGCCCAACCTCATTCCCATCATACTGCACAACATTTTGTCTCACCTGATTTCCAACATTGTCATCAACCATTTGCATTTTGATGTCTTGGCTCGTGTTCATATCCTGTTGTGCAATTTGACTATTGCGGGGGATTAATGAACTTCTTTGGTTGTTGTTTGTTGGTATGGTATTGACTTTGAATGCTTTAGCCAATAAAGCAAGTGCCTTGTTCATTGCAGTTGTGGGATCTGAACTGTCTTCGAGATTCTGCATTGGTTGTGGCATGTAGTTCGTGTTGAATGAAGGTTGTGGGACAAAGTTGTTGTTGGGTTGTGGATGTTGTATGTAGGTAATGAGTGATGAGTGATCTGGGTGACACAGTGTCTGAGTGTTTGCCATTAATGCCAAAGGATCATGTGTGTTTGCAATTCGTTGTGCTCTAAAAGCATTGATGTCTTGCTGAGTCGACATTGCAAAAGTGATGTGAAATGATAAACAAGGATCTTTAGTGGGTAAAGTGATTTGTTGTTGTTGTGGTGGAAAACTATTTCACGGGATTTTACAAATCTTTGATTAAAACCGAGAAAAGAATCGTATCTTTCGCGGGATTTTACAAAATCAAGAAGAAACCGTAAAATAAAAATGAATTGATGTTGAAATCGTTGTTGAAATTGAAGAACGTGAGCTTTTGTTGGCGAAAAATAAGCTTAAAACGATGAGCGATGCACAAACGATTCACTTTTGAGGACTAACGATTGAATTATATGAAATAAGGACTAACGATGCAAGTTAGTTTCAACAAAGAGGTGTTATTAATCAAAGAAGGATAAATGATGAAAATCACTTGAAACTTAGGGACTGCATGTGCCATTTTTCAATACTTGTTAATTAATGTTTCTGATTCCCTCCATTTTCTTATCTTCTACGTTTGAAAGTTTATAAGATTTCAACGATTGTGATTTTTTATCTTTTAAACTCGTTCGGTTATCGTCGGCAAAAACTAAATATACCACGTTGATCGAAACGATGTCACGATCGCAACGGTATACGTCTTAAGTCCTGTAGATTAACGACACTCGAAACCGAAAACCGAAAACACTTAAACGAGTATAGACTTGTTCTCGAGAATTAGTTCGGTTTGCACTAGTAAAAAACTCGTTCGGCCCTTTTATAATTATACTCGTTCGGCTCTTATAAAATGTCACTCGTTCGGCTCATTCAAAGTTACACTCGTTCGGCTCTTTCAAAAAGATAACTCGTTTGGTGGTCCTTAATATCAACTGGTTCGGTTCTCAAGTGGTGTTGCTAGTTCGGCTCTACCTTGAAGAAACTAGTTCGACTCTACAAAAGTTGAACTCGTTCGGTTGTTGCTGTCGTGTTCCACTCGTTCGATGCTTGAGTTTTCCACTCGTTCGGTCCAAAAAATTTCAACTCGATCGGCTCAAGAAGATGAAACTCGTTCGGTGGTTGAAGTGTGTTCACTCGTTCGGTTCAACTTGGAATCCACTCGTTCGGTGA
>BQNB010114459.1:0-18752 GCA_026074375.1 Tanacetum coccineum
TTTGGTTTCTAGTTTAGTAGGAGCTAATTAAAAGAAAAAAATGTTGGCTTGGTTTTTATATTATTATTATTATTATTATTATTATTTTTCTAAAACATTTATACCAAATATTTGTTTTTAAACACTTAGTTAAAACCTTAAAATTGTAAAAATAACATTATTTTGACGCGGTTTTGGCCAAACGCGGATAAAAATCGAAAAATATTAAAATGAAAAAAAAAATAAAAAAAAATTAATAAACTCTCGAAGCTAAAATACGGAATTATTGATTTCTCAAACGTTAAAATGGATAAATATTCAAGGCGCGATTCATAACTAGCTAAAACGACGATTTTCGTTAGAACGGCTAAAAATACAAAATTTAATAAATTTCATAAAACTTAGATATAGAATTAAGGCTCGGTTAAAATATTGACCGTAAAATACGAGATGCTACAAGTAGAACCTAAAACTGTTAGGAAGAACAACTTTAGACCTCCAGTCATTGAGGATTAGAATTCTGATGATGATAGTGAGGTAGAATTTATACCTAATGTTGAGGATAAAACTGTTAGATCTAGCACTGAAAAGATAAAATTTATTAAGTCAGCTAGGGAAATAGTAGAGAAGGTAGAAACACCTAAACAAAACAAACATTATCCTAGAGGGAACCAAAGAAACTAGAACAATATTATGACCCAAAGACTAGGAAGTGATTTTAAATTGATTAATAAAGCTTGTTTTGTTTGTGATAGTTTTGAGCATCTTCATTATGTATGTGACCAAAAGTTTATATGACCAGTGTGGAATAACTCAAGTAGGGTGAATCACTAAAACTTTGCTAATAAAATGACTCACCCTCACCCTAATAGAAAATTTGTTCCACAAACAGTATTAACCAAGTCTGGCAAAATTAATACTGCTGGTGCAAGTGTTAATACTGTTGTTAGACCAGTTAATACTGCTGGCTCAAAAACAACTGTGAGTCATCCTTGACCAATATCAAATGCTTACAAAAAGGGATATTCACATGTCACAAAGCCATTTAACAAGTATTCAGCAAACAAAAATAATATTTTTAATAAAAAAGTTAATACTGTCAGAGTGAAAGATACTATTGTTAGGGATAGAGCAGTAGTAAGCGAAAACAAGGGAAAATGGGTTAATGATGTTAAGGCCTCAGCATGCTGGGTTTGGAAAGCCAAAAACAGTAGTGCATCAAATACTTTCAAGAAATATTCTTACATTGATGCAAGAGGCAGATCCACGTCTATAATGGCTTGGATCCCCAAAAGAGTCTAATTCTCATTTTATGTGCAGGGCAACCAACAACAGAAGGAGTACAAGGAAAAAGAAGTTATTGACAGTGGTTGCTCTAGGCACATGACTAGAAACAAATGCTATCTTAATGAATATGAAGATTATGATGGTGGTTTTGTTTCCTTTGGAGATGGTAAAGGTATAATTTCTAGAAAACGCAAAATCAAAACTGGAACACTGGATTTTGATAATATGTACTTTTGTAAGGAGCTTAAGTATAACTTGTTTAGTGTATCATAAATATGTGACAAAAAGAATAATGTTCTTTTTACTGACACTGAATGTGTTGTCTTATCTTCTAACTTTAAGCTACTTGATGAAAGTCAAGTCTTGCTGAGAGTTCCAAGAAAGGATAACATTTACAGTGTTGACCTAAAGAGTGTTGTTCCCACTAAAGGTTTAACTTACCTCTTTGCTAAGGCCATAATTAATGAATCTAATTTATGGCATATAAGGCTTGGTCACATAAACTTTAAAAACATGAACAAACTTGTGAGAGGAAACCTTGTTAGAGGTTTGCCTTCAAAGATTTTTGAAAATGACCATTCTTGTGTTGCTTGTCAGAAAGGAAAGCAACACAAAGCCTCCTGTAAGGCCAAACTTGTGAACTCTATCAGTAAACCCTTACATATGCTTCACATGGATCTATTTGGTCCTACAAATGTTAAGAGTTTAATGAAAAAGTCTTATTGCCTAGTTGTCACTAATGACTTTACTAGATTTTCTTGGGTATTCTTTTTTGCCACTAAAGATGAAACTAGTGGGATATTCAAGACCTTTATAACTGAAATAGAAAATCAATTAGACTATAAAGTAAAAGTTATCAGAAGTAACAATGGAACTGAGTTCAAAAATAGTATAATGAATCAGTTCTGTGAAATGAAGGGTATTAAGAGGGAATTCAGTGTTGCTAGGACTCCTCAGCAGAATGGTGTTGCTGAGAGGAGGAATAGAACACTGATAGAGGCTGCAAGAACTATGTTAGTTGACTCTAAGTTGCCAACCACCTTTTGGGCTGAAGCAGTTAATACTGCTTGCTATATGCTAAATAAGGTCTTAGTCATTAAGCCTCATAACAAGACACCTTCTGAATTTATTCGTGAAAGAACCCCATTGATAGACTTCATGAAACCTTTTGGGTGTCCTATTACCATCTTAAATACCAGGGATCATTTAGGTAAGTTTGATGGAAAAGCTAATGAGGGATTTTTTGTTGGGTACTCTATAGTTAGCAAGGCCAAGAGAGTATTTAACAAGAGGACTAAGATAGTTAAAGAGACCTTAAACATTAGATTTCTTGAAAATGCACCTAATGTGATAGGAAATGAACCAGACTGGATTTTTGATGTTGATTCTTTGACAATATCTATGAACTATGTGTCAGTTCTTGCAGGAAATCAAACTAATGGTATTGCAGGAACTAGAGATAACATTGTTACAGGTCAAGCTGAGAAGAAAATGGAACCTGAACAAGAATACATCCTAATACCTATCTACACAACTGATCTATTAATCTCTCAAGGTCCTAAGGACAGTGAAGAAGATGCAGGAGTGAAGCTTACAGAATTAGATGAAAGTAAAGCTTTAGATAAAGATGGGAAGGATGATCAAGACATGGGAAGTGAGTTTAAAAGGCTACTTCAACTGGAAAACAACCTAACAATACTAATAGTTTTAATACTATTAGTACACCTGTTAGTACTGCTAGACCATCTTGCACTGATGATGATCTATCATCACCAGTTAATGCTGCTAAAGCTTCTAATGCATTTGAGGAACATCTATTTGAACGATTCTCTCCTTTCAAAAATGCATTTACACTTCCACCTGTTTCAAATGTGACTCCAATAGATGATATTGGAATTTTTGGTAATGCTTATGATGTTGAAGATGTGGGTGCAGAAGCTGATCTAAACAACTTGGAAACAACCATGTATATCAGTCCTATTACCTTAACAGAATGACATGGATCATCCTATAAAGGACCAAATCATGGAGAGCTTTTAATTAGTATTCAAACATGGAGATGAACTTGTTTTCTGTAAGAAACATGCTATGATGATGTATACATTACTAAGCAGAGGAGAACAAATTACAAAGATATTAGATCGGCATTGGCGGTATGATCTATAGCAATTTGATACTAGTAAAATATTAAATTTTAATGAAGGAAAAATTTACAGGTTCACCCTTGAGGACAGTGGTGAAAAAGTAAATCTTTATCTAATATATATAATATATATAATCAGTAATTAACGGGAAGTATGATCCCTAGGTCGTTTTCCCCCAACGATTATGAAATTGAATCCACGTTGATGCTGGAGATTGATTTGAATGGGTTCAATGAGTGATTGATTTATCTAAATATACTAAATAAGATAGCAAATAAAATATGCAACGTAAAGCAATAATGAACTAACAACAATTTACTGAGGAACAAGTTAAAACGCGACAACATGAGTAACTAGGCAAGATTAACTCCTAAAAATGCAAACTAAATTTCTAAACCTAATTTAAGATAAAAGAAAATTTTGAGAAAAAGAAAATTATTTTTTTGATTATTTTTAAATTTATTTTGAATTAAAAACTAATTTAATCTATTTAAATCCTAGAAATTAGCAAATTAAATCCTAAAAATTATAAAAAATGATTTTAAGCTTTAGAAAAATCTAAGGAATGATAAAAATTCAAAGTTCTATTTTTAACTATTTTTTGTGATAAAAATCTATTTTTAAAATTAAAATTAAAAACTTAAAAATTAAAATTAAAATCTAAAAAGGGTAAAAATGATTTTTCTGGATGTAAAACTAAAAGTAATTAATCTAATACTAAAAACTATTTTTTTGAATTTTTAAAAGTTATTTTTGTATTTTTAAATGACTTTTGAAAATTTAAACCTAAGAAAAATCCTAGAAAATAAACTACTAAATGGAAAAATTCCAAAAATTCAGGAAAAGTCCTAAATGCAACTAAGAACAAAGGAAAAAATAAGAATAAGCCCCCAGCTTATCTAATAAGCTGGGGAAATAAGCTAAAAGGCCACAGCTTTTATTATAAAAAAGAAAAGAAAACGTGTATAATAATTAACCGAAAAGGGAGGATGACAGATGAGCTATTGTAGCAAAGAGGTTAAAGCATTGGTGTTGTGTGTTAGAGGTCACGGGTTCAAGACTAGATATACACCCTTTTTTGCAATTTTTTATTTTTGAAAACTTAAAGAACAAAGTTATAGAGGACAACTTTTTAAGCTACTTTAATAAAGAAACTATAAGCTGAAACCCAAAGATAAGCTCTCAAAAATAAGCTCTTAAAAAGCTTATGACAGAAGCTGTTTCAGAAAGTGGCTTTTTGACAACTAAAAAGCTCAATCACATTCAATTAAGCACTTAGACCTCAAATAAGAACCAATTTTAAAACCAAAACTTGTTTTAGAAAGCTCATGATATGTTGAAGCTACTTTTGATAAGCTAATTTAACCAATAACACTAAAAGCTAACTGCATTAACTAATCTAAATGGAAAACTCAGTAGAAAGACTTTAAAGTTCAAAAACAAATTAAGCTAAAATGGGCATAAGTATTAAGGGAACCTGTGCTTTTGAAAACTATAACCAACTACAAATAAGATATTAGTTTAACAAAAACTAAATCCTAATAAGCTACAATTTTAGCTTAAAAGCTAAGATCCAACAACTACTGTTTTTAGTTTTTTAAGATTATTGATGCACTTTAAAAGCAAATGTACCCTAGTGAATAAGCTAGAAATCTAAAAACAAGTTTTATTCTAACTAATCCTATGAGTAAAATAAAGTCCTACTGAGTTTAATAAGCTAAAACCTAATGAAACTTAACTTAAATTGATCAAGAAGGACTGCAGTAGGAGCTACTGCAGGTCCTGCTGATGCACTTGGCCAAATGGTCAAAACTCAAATGCAGGTCACCTTAGTGGTAAACCCTGCTATGGACACACTCAATGAGTGTGTTTAATCACAACACAAACAAGATCCAAGCTCAAGGAGGCTTGGATCAATTTTTTAACAATCTTAGAAAAAGAAAAATTCCCCTGGTGCAAAAACAAAGAGATTTAGCCTTAACTTTTTAATTTTTGAAATCTAACTTCTGAAATCTCTTTTACTACTGATTTTAAATGAATTAAAAATTGTTTCAACCAATGAACTTAGCTCAATTTGACTTTTAGAGGTCAAATTGCATTAATCCAAACACCCCTTTAACTAATGCATAATCTATTTAAACTTTAGATTTTAAAATCTAGCTAGCAAAACCTAAGTACCAGTTATCAAATAGCTTATAACAAGTTTGATAAACATAAATCAAAGATCAATTAAGCTAGAATCAAAGATCTACAAGCTAAGCTAATTATTTTTGGTTTTTTAGTTGATTTTATGACAGATTATGAAACACTAAGATCTATAATTATATAGCTAAAAACAGATTAAAAGACATAACTAATAAGCATAATAAGACAATATAAAGCTCAAATAAGCAACTAGAAAGCAGATTAAGCAATTGATAAGCAAATAAGCAAAACTACACTAAGTATTTAAAAACAGAAATTGAAATGAAGACTTACAATAAGCTTTAGCTAAACAAAAGCTTAAAAGGCTCAAAGAGCTTGTCTACTAGCTCTGGCTTATTTAAAATAAGCCAGTAAAAGTCCATGGAAGCTCATCCTTTGCTAGCTTCCCTTCCAAAAGTCCAAAGTTCATTAAGCAAAGATACTTATCTTATTTTACTGATTTGAGTAGATTAAACTAACAATTGAGCTCAATCACAAGCTTAGAGACTTGTGAGAGCTTATAAGAGCTTGTTGTGAGCTTTTGAAACAATAGCATACATTTGAGAGTAAAGAAGAGCTGATAAGTGAAAAAGCTTATGAAAACTAAACTTAGGATTTTATTAATGCTCAAAAACATATTACAATGCTTTATAAAAGAGATTACAAGAGCTTGAAAAAGTAAAATTACATTTAAAAAAAACTACATAAGCTATTTAACTAAGAAAAATTACAGGAAAAAAAAAGATAAGATGTGTGTGAGTGAGGGCTTCAATTTATAGTGCTCAAGAGATGCTTCTAGGCTCATGAGTTTGTTAGACGCTCCTTGCAATCCTAGCCTTCAATGATTAGCAATGATTGGGAGATTAATCTTGGCCGTTAGATCATATCTTAGCTCACACGGATTGCCAGCGTGGTAATCCGTGATTGTGACATGTTGTGCTTCTTCTGAGAGTAGATGTATTGTAAAAACTTCATTCCCTTGTGTTTCTTTCATTTCTCACGATCCTTGCTTGCTTGGGATTGACCAATTAGAGGCTTAAGTGATGTGATACTTTGCCCATGTGTACTTCGCTACTTGAATTGTCCTTTCTAGCCCTCAATTGTGATTTGCCCCATGATTTTGACCTTGTGGTAAAATCTTGAAGACGATGAATAGTGACAATGAGAATTCTCGTGTGAAATCCTTTTATAAAAGGATTTGTTTGACTTTTATTTTTACCCGGGTTTAACTTTTTGACTTATAAAAGGACTTGGGCCGGGTGTTGGTTATAAGAAATGGGCTCGGGCTTTTATAAACCGAATATGGTTTTAACTTTTAAGGACCATTCTTGTAACTTTGGATTTTTCAGGGACTGATTTGGTAATTTTGAGATTTTTGTCTTTTTGTGACCTTGACTTTGGTTGACTGAAGTTTGACTAGGGTTTGACTTTGATAGCTTCCTCCCGGCTTTTTGCGTGCTCTTCCGTTCCCGTGTCCGTGTTTGCCCGGTTTTAACCGTTTTTTTGTGATTTTTGCTTTATCCGTACCTACACAATAAGAAAGACAAAACAAGCAATATACAAGCCTTTTATGCACAGTTTTGGTCTTTTTAGGGTTTATTTTGATATAAAACGGATATGTGTTTTCACACATATCAAAATTCCCCAAACTAAACGATTGCGTGTCCTCACACAATGTTATATGCCTTATAACCAAATACCTCAAAACTTCCCCAAACTAAACCTTTGAAAAGTAGCAAAGATTTTTGTGGAGAGAGTTAAGAGATCACAAGTTATAAAACACCCCTTTTTCCCATTTTTTTCTAAAACTTTTATTTTATTTTATTTCGACTTTTGTTATTTCCATAACTGTTAGGGATCATAGAACAAGATGCATTTTGATTCCGAGAATGCCCCAAAAAATGGTATAAATTCCAACGTTCCAATGACCTTTTCACTTATCCCAAACCAAGCTCTTTAAAACAAATACTCAAAGCTATGATAATGATCTGTATGGATTGCTAAACACTACTCATATTTGCAACTTGTGAATTTTTACTCCCGACATTTATTATATCTTAAGTGAGTGTGCTATCTTGAATTTCAATAGAAATGGCATCAACTATATTTTGCAACCTTACACGACTTTTGTTTCTCGTCTCACCTTAGAATAATGAGTTTGAAGGCGAGATCATCCCATGTAGCGACTTTCGTCTCGGCACATCCCAACCTTACGGCTAAGTGACCAGGCTTTTGACACCTCACAGAGACTAGTATCGGGACTCACGGACCTTAGGTTTCAAAAACTCTCAGGTTTCCCGAATATTCATAGCTTATAAAATAGAATAGTCAAAGTGCAAAAGCATATTTGAATTTAACCAAAAGAAGTTAATGTATCACATTTAATTTAAAATTTTTAGGCATCTTGGCAATGTAACCCTCGACCTTTAGATGCCTTGTTTGTTTGCAACATCGGTTGTGAGCCGGCAAGATGCAGCAAACTTTTATCAGTCTCGGATTTTTATTCTTACTATGGGCTTTCTTTAGAAGACTACCACATCGGTTGTGAGCCGGCAAGAGGTAGTAAACTTTTATCAGCCCACAACTTTTATTATTATATATATTTTTTTATCATTTTATCATTTTTTTAAAGAAGACTTCTTTTTGAAAAATTCAAGTATAAATTTGAACTAAGACTAAAATTTTTGCTATATATTACATAAAAAATTGTTGATTTAAGTTTAATCTCCAAAAACAGCACGTATATTAATCCGGTTAAGAGCTTATGGGAGAAAAAGCAACAAGTTACATACATGAGCTCTTAAGATTTCCAAATAATCCTTGTTTAGCATCCTACTCATACTTAACTCTATCATTTTTTGTTCTTCGCGAATTAGCGAACGCTTAGCCTAAAAGTTAAGGAACAAGCTAGAGCTCAACACGCTCGATCGGGTCAAAATTTACTCTTATTCTTACCCAGCAAGAAAGTCAAAATTGTGACAAAAACACTTATTTTATTTTTGAAAAATTTTAAATTTTTTCATTTTTTTGAAAATTTTGGTGGGAAAACGGGGTACGTGAGAACAACGGGTAAAAGTAGGCAAGATCATATCAAAGATATACTACCCCATACTAAAATCAAACATTGTCCTCAATGTTTCCTAGCCTAAGACTTAAAAACCCCATACTAGAACTCAAAAAGTCTAATGCATAACTCAAATATGAAGAAAGTATCACAAAAATCTTTAGCCGTTTATTAAGTGTGCTGAAAAGATAATTGTTGAGTCGTAAAAATCTTTAGGATATAGGGGGGATTTCCCCAAACTAATGGCAAGCAAAGGCTAGGAAGCTCGAGTGGACTGGGACAAAACACCGAACACGAGAGTCTTCAGAAAATTTAGGATCAATCCTGCAAATAATCACAAGTACAAACAACAAACACAAAGAACGGAAGAGAACAAGCCTCCTCACAACACATTAGAAATAAGAAAGAAAAATAGAAAATGGATAAGCATGGGGTGCCTCCCACGAAGCGCTTTGTTTTTGGTAACCGAGTCACATAGCTTGACTCGATCCCTGAATTCATTCGTCCTTAGGGAGAGCAATACTTGGAATAAGAAACTTCCATTGAAAACACCACCGGCTCTAGATAAGAAAAATGAAAAATGAAGATGCCGGGGTCAAAAACGAGATCCTCACTCCCGAAAGAGAGAATAAAAGGAGAATCCTCAGGGTAGGTGAAAAATGGGAGAAAAATCTGAACACCTTCTTCTAAGTTGAAACAAGCCTCTTTTTTTAGCATATCAAAGTTATTTATTACAGCCGTATCAGGCTCAAGGCGAATCTTAACATCTGGTGGTTCCGGTCCCCCTACCGCAAACAAACCATTAATTTAGAAGTCGGGAGTCAGGAGCTGACGGGTTGTCTTGATGATCAAGGTTAGGTGACTCATGTTCGGGAAGGAAAGTAGAATTATCCTCATCTTCGGAATCATCATTCTCAACACCTGGTGGAATTAAATCACCCGGAAAAATATCGATCTCTTCTTGAACGGGGATAGGAGATGTGATAATTGAACTTGGATTAGCATGAAAACTTTCTGGTGATTGGGAAGTTGAAATCTCACAAAGCAAAGTCATAAGACTAAGATATTCCTCATGTTCTCTAGCAATCCTCGAAGGAAGTGTAATGATTTCTCCGGCGAACTCATGGTGGAGAGGATCACTCCTTGGAGAAAAAGTAATCGAAGTATTATGGATGGATTCATTTTGTTTTGGTTCATGATTGAAAATCACTTCGGGAGAGAGATTATGGGTGGTATCATCACTAAACAGACTTTCCAGAAAAATTACGTCTCCTTCCGAATCATAATAACCTTCCTCAAAATTAGAAGAAACTTCCATGGCTAGAAAAGCATCGATCTCATCAATATCGACTTCTGGATCGGAACACTCAACCTTATCAGACAAAGGTGTGTTAAGTAAAACTGGCTCATCGGAATTTGAAACGTTGGAGTTCTTGTTTTCGACATCTTCCACCATCTCGTTAAATAGAGGATTTACGTTGCTAGAGGTGAAGTGATCATCAAATTCGAAAAGAGGGTTTGAATAAACTTGAAAATTTTCTTCATGAACGTCCTTCTTAAGAATTGAATCATCATTATCTGGTGGGAATGAATTAAGAAGAGTGAGTTCATCGGCGAACTCCTCAAGATTATCACTAGTCTTCACCAGAGAAGAACTAGGAGGAAGAGCATCAGAATGAATAGTGGTACTGCCACTAAATGGCTCATCTTTCGAAAAATCAATGACAGAAATAGCGTGAGCAAATTTCTTATTCTTGCTTTTCTCAGATTTATCAGCATAAAAGACAAGTTCATCGCTTCCTACTCTTAATGTTAATTTTTCCTCGTATAAATCAATGAGAGCTTTTGCAGTGCGAAGGAAAGGTCTCCCTAAAATAATAGGCACTCTCGGGTCTGGTTCAAAATTAACCACAACAAAATCAGCAAGAAAAGTGAAACCATCAACTCTAACTACAACATCCTCGGCTATGCCCATTGGGTGCGTAACAGAACGGTTGGCAAGCTCGAGTGTCATTCGGGTGGGTTTCAAAGCTCCAAGCCCAAGTTGCTTGTAGATAGAATGAGGCAAAAGATTTATGCTAGCTCCGGAATCGGCTAAAGCATTAGTCCTATCAAGTTCTTGTAGAGCACACGGGATAAGAAATTTTCCTGGATCTTCAAGTTTCTCGGGAACTTTGTTCAAGATGATGGCAGAACATTCAGCATTTACGGTTGTGATGGCGATTTCCTCAAGTTTCTCTTTGTTTCTCAATAAAGTGCTTAACCATTTGTTGAATTTCGGCATTTCGATGAGAGCATCTTTTAAACCCAATTCTAAAATGAGGTTTTTAATCACTTTCTTAAACCTGCTCTGCTGAGCACTGGGTTTATATTTCTCCCTTACTTTCATCCTCTCGGGATATGGAAGTTTAGGTTGATATGAATTAGGATCTAGAGAAATAGGCTTTTGAACAGTTTCCTTAGCCTTTGGTTTCAGAATTTCATAAAATGGAATAATCTTGATCCTCCGGAGAGGTTGGGGACTTGTGCGGTACTTTCTGAACTTGGTTCTTGCACTTTGTCCATTGACGTCTCCGAGTTTCGTTCGGGTTCCTTTAGAGGAGTAGGAACAACAGAAGTAGGAACAAGAGGAGGTCGAAGGTCGTTAACAATTTTACACTTTCGTTGTGGTGATTTGCATTTACCTGCTCGTGAGGGTTAGGTTGTTACAGTTTGACTGGGGAGTACCTGAATTTGAAGACGAAGCCGGTATCGAACTTATGAACTTAGAAACGCATTTCTGTTAAATTTTTATCTAGTTTGTAAATCCTTGGCCTTGATTTTTTCATATTCCTTAACACTGCATCATTAGCCTTGACATAATTCTCAAAATTCTGATTCTTTGAAAACAAACCTTGCATTTGCGAGCAGGAGAAGGAGCTTGGTAAGCCCGGGTGTTTGGAATCTCAGAGGTTGAACACTTTACCTTGATAAAGTTATTTCCACGGTTTGATTGAAATTGGTTCTCGATTTTGGTGAAATTATTTCCTGAATTCTGATTGAATCGGTTTTTTGATTGTTTTGAATCGGGGAAAAAACAGGTATGGTCGGATGTGATTTGCAACATCAGAGGTTAGAATTGGTATTTCCTTGATTAAAATTGGCTGCAGCAGCTTGTGAAACGTACTCTTGAATGTTGTCTCGATAAACATTTGCCATCGGTGGCTGGACAATTTTTATAAGAATGAGCACCTCCACAAGTTACACAACTCTGCTCGACCGCTTTTACAGGTGCGGGAGCTTGGGCTCTTTGTTTGTCGATAAGCATAGTCTTCATCATATTCTTAAGTTCAGAAACATTCAGGGATGTAAGAGTGCAACATCTGGTTTGAAAATAGGAGGTAGATGAATTCGAACTCACTTTGCAACGACTGCCTTGTTTTGTTGATTACGATAACCTTGGATTTACTCTCGATAATTCATTAAGAATTCACGAGGCATCTTATCAAGATGTTTTCCACCCGCAGCAGAATTCAACGAATCTTGATCATTAGCATTCAAAGCATTGTAAACGTTATCTAATTGATGTAAATTCAGAAAATCCGTGATGTGGGCAATGCTCGAAGAAGGTCATTAAATCGATCCCAACCCTCGTAAAACGATTCGTCAAATCTTTGTTGAAATCTCATGAATTTCGTTTCCAATAGATTTGTGTTTTTGAAGGAGGAAAGAATTGATTAATGAATTTTTGAAACCAAGATCATCCACGTCAAAATTGATCGAGGATGTTATTTTTCTAGCCAAATCTGGGCTGAACCTTCAAGAGAAAATGGAAAAACGTGCTCAGGATATCCGGGAATCTCATTGTTGAAGTAATCTTATTGAAATAACGGATGTGAGCATGTGGATCCTCTTTATCATGTCCAAAAAACTGTTTGTTTTGAAACAGATTGATTAACCATGCTTTACCAAAAATTAGCATTGATTTCGGAATTACATTTGACATCCTCGTACCCCTCGGGTGGGTGTTGGAGCAATTGTGTCATAGTCCCGGTTATCAGCCATCGGAATAGGAGAGATTGACAACAGTTTCTAAATGAAATGGTCTTTTTTGACACAATAGCCGGCCTAACCTCTTGTATGCGTACCAATTGGGCTTGTTGTTGACGGTTATGGTTGCGAGTTTGAGAACGAGTGCGCATGCACAAAGTAGAAAAAGAAAATTTAAACTAAATTTTTTTTTAATTTTTATTTAAACAAACTATTTTAACGGATAACGAGAAGACAACTTAAACCAAATAATCAAATTTACTTCACGGTAGCTCTTAAAAATTTTACTTTTTAAGGTGAGCCGTATTTCGTAAATGACACAAATGATAAGTTTTTAAATCTTTGATTCGAGTTGGGAACTTACTAATGGATAATACCTCAATTGAAGGTATTATTTGTTGGTGTTCTTTTACCAACTTTGTTTATTTTATTTTTTTATTATGGACAATTTTTTTATTTTTGATTTTTTTTATTATTTTTTATATGATAATTATACTAAAAGAAAAGAAAATTATTTTTTTACTTTTTATATATTTTTTATTTTTTAACAAAAACAAAACTTTCAAAAATGAAAGGGTCTTCAAATCACGATCAACAAACTTCAAACGAGAGAATCTTAATCACAAATCCCCGGCAACGGCGCCAAAAATTGATTCGTCAGAATCTATACACGTAAAATATAAAATATATAATATGATGGAAAATTACCAGATTACCCTTGAGGACAAAGGTAAAAAGGAAATTCTTCACAAATATATATAATATAATACGTATATTTAACCGAGTAGTATGATTCCCCGGGTCGTTTCCCCAACGACTTGTGAAATTGAAACCACGTTCTAGTTTGGATAATGATTTGAATGAAAACAAAGATTGATTTGATTATCTAAAATTACTAATTAAAAGCAGCAATTAAAATAAGAAAACTAAAGCAATTAAGAACAAAAACAATTAACGGGAACAAATTAAACGCGACGAATAAGCAACTAAGGCAAGATTAACTCCTAAAAATGCAAACTAAATTTCTAAACCTAAAATAAGACAAAAGAAAATTTTAAGAAAAAGAAAATTATTTTTTTGATTATTTTTGAATTTATTATGAATTAAAAACTAATTTATTCTATTTAAATCCTAGAAAATAGCAAATTGAATCCTAAAAATTCTAAAAATGATTTTTAAACTTAGAAAAATCTAAGATAATATAAAAATTCAGAAAACTATTTTTAACTACTTTTAATAATAAAAGCCTATTTTTTAAATTAAAATTAAAAGCTTAAAAATGAAATTAAATACTAAAAGAGTAAAAAAATGTCCAGGCAACACCTAAAACCCACCCCCCCCATTTTTTTTTTTTTTTTTTTTTTTTTTTTTTTTTTTTTTTTTTTTTTTTTTTTTTTTTCTAGATGTAAAACTAAAAGTAATTAATCTGATACTAAAAACTATTTTTTTTTGTATTTTTAAAAGTTATTTTTGTATTTTTAAATGATTTTCGAAAATTTAAACCTAAGAAATATCCTAGAAAATAAACTACTAAATGGAAAAATTCCAAAAATTCAGGAAAAGTCCTAAATTCTCGCAGGAACAAGTGAAAAATAAGACCAACCCAACAAATAATCAAATAAGCCCCTAAATAAGCTAAAACAGTACGGCTTTTTAACTTGGGCTTAAGCCAAAGTGACTATACAAAATTAAATGGAAAGAAGACTTGGGGTCGAATGAGCTAATGTAGCAATTGATGTGTTAAGGGCTTTGGTTGTTGTGTGGGTGAGGTGCCTGGGGTTCTAAGTCCCTGCGAACACGTTTTTTTTGCAATTTTTTTATTTTTGAAAACTAAAAAACTTAAAGAACAAAAGTTGTTAAGCACTTGAAAATAAGCATTTTTAATAAAAGAAACTTTTTGTGAAAAGCACTAAATAAGCTGTTAAACAGCTTATAATACGACAGAAAGTACTTAGCTACTTTTTTTTTGATTTTTCTTAAACTAAATAAGCTAGAAACCTTAATAAGCTAAAATTTAAGACTAAATAAGCTAGAATAAGCTAAACCTAAGCTAATGAGCTAAATAGAACTAAAAATAAGCAACTAAATAAGCTAGAAAACTAAATAAGCACTTATGCAAGACTAAAAACCAAACAGGCCCTAATAGCTACTTTGAGCTTAAAAATAAGCTAGCAAATAAGCACCCTATAAAGTAAAACTTGGTTTTTCTAAAAACTTTGCTTAAATTCTACTAGGAAATGCTTTTCAAAAGAGCTTAAAACAACTAGAGCTTATTAAAAAGAGCTTGTGAAATTGGCTGTTACAGGAATATAGCTTTTGAGAGCTAAAAAGTTATTTTTCACTTAATTGATTGCACACAACTCATTTTAAGCTCATTTTCAAAACAAAAAGCTATTCTAGAAAGCTTAGGATATGTAAAAGCTAGTTTTGATAAGCTACTTAGACTAAAAACACTTAAAGCCAACTAAATCCTATTTAAACTAGCTTAAATATGATCAAAAAGGGACTGCAGTTGGACACTGCAGTCTACCTATCTGATGCACTTGGCAAGGGATGCTAGAACCAAATGCAGGTGACCAAAATAAGTCTCACTTGCATTAGACACTCAAAATGAGTGTGTATAATCACTTAACAAGCAAAAACCAGGCTTATGAAAGCTTGGATCCAAAATGCACTAGCTAGCTTAAGTAAAATACCTCCCCTGGTGCAGGGACAACAACATAAGCCTTAACTACTTGAATTTTTGAAATCTAACTTGTGAAATCAACTTGACTACTCATTTTAAGTGAAAATGAAACTGACTCAAATCATTTGTTCAATTCATTTTGACTTTAAGAAGTCAAATGCTACTAAACCAAACACTCCTTTATACTAGACAGGTTCAACTTTAGCTTTCTACTATGAAATCTAACTAACAATTTTCAGTTATCAGATTTTGAGCAAACATAAACTAACCTATCAAACTTATTTTAACTACTATTTAAGCTAGAAAACAAAGATCTATGAATTAACCTAATATTTTTGGTTTTATTTATTGATTTCTAAGACAAGTTAAGCAAAATAAAGATCTAAGCTATATTAACTAAAAACAGATTATCAACTAAGACTAATAAGCACATAAGATAACTTTAAGCACAATTAGTAAGATAATAAGCAGATTAAGCAACTAATAAGCAAACAAGCAGATCTAAACTAGGACTTTTAAAATAAGTAAGGAAATAGAAACTAACCAATTGCCTTAGCAAAACAAAGGCAGAAATGCTCAAAGAGCTTATCAACAGCTCTAGCTTATCAATGATAAGCTAGTAAAAGTCCTTGGAAGCTCTTCCATTGTTAGCTTCCCTTCCAAAAGTCCAAAGTTCATTAAGCAAAGATACTTATCTTATTTTACTGATTTGAGTAGATTAAACTAACAATTGAGCTCAATCACAAGCTTAGAGACTTGTGAGAGCTTATAAGAGCTTGTTGTGAGCTTTTGAAACAATAGCATACATTTGAGAGTAAAGAAGAGCTGATAAGTGAAAAAGCTTATGAAAACTAAACTTAGGATTTTATTAATGCTCAAAAACATATTACAATGCTTCATAAAAGAGATTACAAGAGCTTGAAAAAGTAAAATTATATTTAAAAAAACTACATAAGCTATTTAACTAAGAAAATTTACAAGAAAAAAAAGATAAGCTGTGTGTGAGTGAGGGCTTCAATTTATAATGCTCAGGAGATGCTTCTAGGCTCCTGAGTTTGTTAGACGCTCCTTGCAATCCTAGCCTTCAATGATTAGCAATGATTGGGAGATTAATCTTGGCCGTTAGATCATATCTTAGCTCACATGGATTGCCAGCGTGGCAATCCGTGATTGTGACATGTTGTGCTTCTTCTGAGTGTACTCCAAGTGTAAAAATCCCATCCTTAAGTGTTACTTAGCATCCAACGTGGCATTCCCTTTGTGGGTTTCCACCAATGAGAGGGCTTGGGTGACGTTTTATCCTACCAACGAGTACCTTATCCCTTGAATTACCCATCCATACTGTCAATTTAACTTTGCCCCTTGATTTAAGCTTGGGGTAAAACATTGAAGACGGTAAATAGTAACAACAGACATTCTCGCGCTTTTTTTTCTTATATAAAAAAATGTTTGACTTTTGGGCTGGGTATTAGGGATTTGGGCCAGGGTATTGGATTTAGATTTGTTATATAAAAATTTAACGGGTGTTAACTTTTTTAAACAAAAGTTAACACCGTTAGGTTTTTAGGGATTATTTTTGTAATTTTGGAATTAATGAGGGACTGATTTGGAAATATTTGGAGTTTTGTCTTTTTGTGGTTTGACTTAAGTTGACCAAAGGTTGACTTGAGTTGACCATTCTTGACTTTTGATAGGTTTCTCCTGGCTCTTTGCGTGCTCTTCCGTTCTCGTGTCCGTGTTTGTCTAGTTTTGATCGTTTTCTTGTGATTTTTGCAAAATCCGTACCTACACAATCACAAAGACAAAACAAGCAATATTCAAGCATTTTAAGCATAATTTTGTCTTTTAGGGTTTATTTTGATATAAAACAGATATGTGTTTTCACACATATCAATAATCATCACCAATTGTGTCTACCCAAAGAACACATGGGGCACTTAGCACCCCTAGGACATCTAAACTGAAGCGACCTCCACAAAAGAAAAGGGAGAAGGTTGTTGGGGGAATCAAGTAAATCGAAGAAACCTTTGAGAATCAAACTCACTACCAAGAGACCAGATCCAATGATTCTCGTACTAACTTACAATGAGATTGAGAAAGAGCAGCTTACTGAAGCACAACAAGTAAGTTTAGCTGAGGCTGTTTGTGCAAAGGAAGATGATGGGAAAGAAAACATTGCTAGTGTGAGAAAGCAATTATTGTTGAAGAAGTTAAACAAATGGTAGAAGGAGACAAAAAAAGAAGATGAGAGTAAATTTTGAGATTCTTTAATAATAAGTCAAGAAGATCCTAACACTAGGTTAGAACCCAAAAGTCATAAGGAAAGTCTAAAGGAGAAGAACGATGATGATGATGATGATGATGATGATGATCAACACAATGTTGATGCATTGATCAGGAAAAAGAAGAAGGGTAGTTCGGAGGTTAGGGAAGAGGAGAAACAGACACTAATTCCTACACCCCCTAGATCCCCTAGGACTAACTTATCTTTGGATAAGGAACTGTTGAATTGACGGAAACTAAATTTCATATGTCTAATGTTCCATCCTTATCCAGACGTGCCAAACATCTTAAGGGCGTAGTAGCAAGAATAAGCAGACAAAATACTTATATGATTCAGAACATGAAGAAATCTTTTCTTTAACGCAGTAATGTGGACAAGTTATGTTCCAAGATTGCTACAACTCTTGACGAAGATGTTCCTAAACCGGTAACAAAGACAACCGATCAGATTCTCAAGGATAATCTTTGTTAGATTGTACGAGAAGAAATTCAAAAAGAGAAGACAAGTGCCACAACTGAGCTTTCTTATATGGTCTCACAAGAACATGTTGCTACTACTCCACAACAATTTGAATCATTTCTTAAGAATTACATGTAGAACCATGTCATCACTTTGCAACCAACTTCTAGTTCTTCAATCCCTGATCTACGACAACAAGTTTACATGAGGATGAAGAATGATCCACACTCACAAGCTATTGATCCCAACATATGGAAAGTTCTAAAAGCAAAGTTTGAGAAATCTTCTACACCTTCTAAATCCTGCAAACATAATGTTTTTTGTAAACGAGATCATGATGACCATTTGGATGATTATGCTCCTTGTGAGGGGGAGAAGGGTACAAAAAATCAAAAGACAACTGGAGGCTCTAAGTCTACAAAAAATTCATATTCTTTAAAGCAACCAGTAATAGAATCTCGAACAACGTCATTTGTGTAACAAAAACAACAAGATTATAATTGGTGTTCTGATATTCCAGAAATTGACGAAGATGAGGAAATCTCTGAAGAAGCATCAACAACGTTTCTACATGAGTTAAAGAGTTTGGGTGATAAGAAAGTACTGACAATTGGTGATCATGAAAGAATGGAAGCT
>BQNB010114461.1:0-21747 GCA_026074375.1 Tanacetum coccineum
TAGGCCTCATTAGACATATTTTTTATAAGTTTTGGGTCAAAAATGAGTTTTTGACGTGAAATGTAACGGGTCATTTTGACCATAAAACGGAACTAGTGATTCGGGGTCCGAGATTTTGAAAAATCAATTTTTTTTTATAAAATATTACAAATTATATTTTTGCGGACGTTTTGATATAAAATGGGACTTCTAACTCCCAATAACGAATAAACTGGAGCGAAATCGAAATATACACTTTAGTGGAAAAATAAGTTATTTTTAATATATATAAATTCTGACAGATTTGGTAATTAAATGATTTGAGCACTTTCGAGTCCGTTTCGGCCTTCCGGCGAAACACAAAAGTTGTTCGGAATAACGTTTTCTATAAAATATCTTTTTGGTCAAAGTCACGAAAACGTGATATAGCGGGTCAAAACTGATGGTCAAACTGATGCGTTTTTATTAAAAATACAAGTAACAGCAGAATTGAAAAAGGGCGTTTTGGTCATTTTCTGTCGAGATTCAGGTCTCGGCTAAAACTAAAAAGTTGTCCGGAATATCGTTTCGCATAAAATCTCTTCTTTGTCCGAATCGTGAAAATGTGATTTAGAGGGTCGTTTGGCGCTGGTCAGATTTGGGTAAAAAATAAATACAAGTATAAAAGTCAAATGTTGACTTTAAAAAGTCAACGGGTCATATAAGACTTATATAATTTTAACTAAGTACATGGATATAAATAAAATGATAAGTATTAAAAATATACTTAGATATTTATACTTACAAAAGATGATAACTTTCCGAAAATAGTAACTTTCTAAAAATAGAAAGTTATCGAAAATATAAAGTTTTCAATTAAAGTCACGTAAGATAAAACGTGAGGAATAATTATAACTCAATAAAGTGGGGTTTTGGGATTTAGGTCGCGCAAGTGGATTTCTCATCACATGTGTGAATATATATACTATATATATGATTTTGTTGATACGATGTACGCATCGTTGATTATACTTTTCGGTATAGTAATCGAGCGACTCTAATTATAGGTCGTTATCGCGTTTGTGGATTTCGTGCTCTTCGTACTAGATTTCATTATTTGATCACCGGCTTTTGATCAAGGTGAGTTTATAGCCTCGCTTTTAAAGTTTTTAATGTTTTTAACTCCGCGAGGGGGATATATTGCTTGTTTTGTGAAATTGAACACAAACTGTTTTTGATACTTGAATATGATTCCTTCGCTACTGAGTATATGCCTTTTTCTGTGTATCCGTTAATTGCCTACTTTGTGTTAAGTTTCGGTACATGGGCTCTTTAGATGGAAATCATAAAAGTTATAACTTGCTTACTCACAAAGCAACGTTATTGATGTTTTATGGAACCCAAATTATGCGTTCTATGTGTCGATTATAAACTTTATGAATTCACTCAACGTTTTGTTGACGTTTTTAAGCATGTATCTCAGGTTATTTGCTATTGATGGCTTGGATGGAACGGAACGCGGATGTCAAGGACGGTGCCTCGGTGAAATAATGTCATAAACTAAATTCAATGTTTTAAAATTAAGTCGTGATGTGACTTTTAGAAAATAAATTTCTGCATTAATAAGTGGGACCAATGTAACTCAGATCTTTTGATAAATGGAAATTGTGTTTTATAAACGTATCTTTGAACGTTTACTGGGACTCGTGTGCATGTATTATGAAGTAGCACCCCAATCGTTGTATTCCGCTGCGTATCGCATTTTGGGGGTGTTACAAAAAAGGCGCAATTCTAGAGCTTAAACGAAGACATTTTAAGAATACTATTTTCTGCACCTATATGCCGTATCCAACAATGAAGATACGGCGTATCAACGCCAGCTCAACACAAGAAACGCGTAATGATCAATTCTCGATCCGGCGTATCCACTACAACCAATACGCCGTATGCACAGCTGTTCATCAGTCAAAGATGCGCATTTAATATGATTGATGGTAATTATCTTAATTGATTTGATCTTATCGCGGACTCCAAGGAAATTAACCCCTATACGTCGTATCCACTTATCCCCATACGGCGTATCCAGGCGTATTTCAGACACTATAAATACAAGACTCAAAAACAAGTTTTGAGTGTGCAATATCACATTCTCTGTATAGTATACAACTAAAGTCGAATTTCTCAAGCCAAGAAGAGCAGCCAAGGTCGAGCATTACTCCTAATTCTATAGAAGACATCGTGTAATTCTTACTTTCTTAATCATTCGATTTTTAATTGTTTGATCACGTTTGTAATAATGACAATGATTGTGGGCTAATACCTTCAGGTATTAGCCATGTTAATGAAGATTATAATGTTTGGTTTGTTTTAATCCGGATTTGCTTAATTTATCATTGTTGTTTAATTATGTTTATCGCCTTATACTTGTTTATTTACTTGTACATGCGACCTATCATTCAACTGGGTCTAGGGAGACCTAACCAGTAACCTAGATGCCGGGATGGCTCTCCATGTTGTGTTCTATATTCCCGGACCAATAGGATCACAAATGACACCTTATCATTACTCTTTGATTATGAGCTTGGTTGACCGGCAGGTGACCCGATAATTGTTCAACCAGTATTGTTCATTTATTAATTGGTATTGATTTTGGTGGTGGACTACCGGTGTATAAAACAACATCAAGCAATAAGTGGGTAAAGTCCCGATGGGCTAGGGTATTAACAAGATCACCACTGCTTTAATTCCCTATGGTAGATTATAATTAAACTATAGGATGCTTTATGCGGATGCGTTAATCGTGACAGGATTGTTCGTGTCTAGGTCTTAGGAAGAAGTACCGCCTAAGTCTTAAGAATGATATGCCGCCTCGAGATAAGCAACCATTCTACTAATTAATCAAACCAACATTTAATCAGATTTAACATGGTTAATACAGTTTTCTATTATTTGGCTCATTTTGCTCTTTTGACTTGTGTTTATTTGCTTTAGTGTGTATTTTGCTTAGAATTGATATTTGTCACCTTAAACCTGTGCCACTCTCCCATGCTGAACCCCCCCCCCCCTTTTACCTCTAGTAAATATGTATAGCATAGGTTTAACCAGTAATTAGACTAATCTAGATAGAATAAAATACTAATAGAATAATAGGTTAAATCTCACTCTTAGTGTTCGACACCCTACTTACCGCGAAACTACATCTTGACCGGGTACTCTGCCCATTAAAGTGTTGTCTTTAGGTTAGTCGGTGATAATCATAAATAAAACCTATACAACGACACATCAGTTCCAATAGACTATACTCAAAACATCATCAAAATAAGCAAATATTAGTGTTAGAAAGATTAGGTGGTCAACGGATATGTTTAGGAAAATAACTTAACATTCATGCCCTATTAATTTTGATTTCTAACTGCTAATTGTTTAGTTTAATTGTGTGTTTTAATTTATTGCATTTAATTGTTTTATATAGTATTTTGTTCTGACTGATCACTTGATACGGCGTATCACAGTTGGATCGGGGGGCGTATCTTAACCCTTCTACTCAGGACAGCATATTGTTTTTTTACTGTCTAAATGGGGTTTTGTTTTTCCAAACATACGACGTGTTCAGTGAACTCAATACGGTGTACTGCTATTCAACAGACTCATACGACGTATTACTGATCGATGGAATACGGCGTATAAGTTATCTGATATAACAACAATTTAATTTCCCCTCGTTTAAGCATCATACTAAAATTTCCCTCCATTTCTGAGAAAGTGGGGATTGCAGAATACAACTCTAGGCGATGGCAGGCTTTGATGACATAAAGAGGGGGAAAACGGGCATGCTAACTCACCAAAAATCACAAAATTTAAAATCGATGATGAATTTCTGAAAATAATGCAGGATAACACCTTCAATGGCATGAACGGAGAAGATGTTACCGACCACATTGCAAGAGTGCTTGAAATAACTGAATGGATTAAAATACCTAATGTGGAGAAAAATGTACTACGATTACACGTCTTCTCGAAATCACTTAGTGGAGATGCCAAAAAATGGTGGAACGATGAGATCGAGGGAAAAGCCATCGGTTGGAATGAAACGTGTAATAAGTTCTGTCGTAAATATTACTCCCTATCCCATTCCAGTAATAGTAAGGTACCTGGCGATTTGGCAATGAACGACTACCCTGTATTTCTTTTACTGGCTTGTACTCAAATTCGACAACTATTGGGAAATTGACAAAAACACCCAAAACGGGTTATGGGAATTCTACGTGAATGAACGTACTAAAGGGGCGATGGGCGACCTCGACGATGAACCACGCAACGAAAGTTACAAAAAGGAATGTTCGGATACGTTTTATAAACCCTATTTAGACACACAAGATGCGAAAGACATCTACGAAATTATTGATAGGGAATATACTCCGATACCAATCCCCGCTCCCCGCGACATCGACAACCCGGACGAGCTATGCAGAACCAAAGAATTCACAGTAGTACGTCATTCGATTGGGAATGACACCGAAGATTTTCGTTACTGTTTGTCAAGCATAATTTTTGCTGGTAAAAAGAACTCCTGGCAGCATGTCTTGCATCTACCACGAACTCTTCAGCAGAAAAGATCGCGGATGGGAGGTGACTCGGACAAAGTAAAAATGAGTATGGAAAAGGTCGAACTTAAAGACCGGCTGAAACAAAAGTGCTCCCCGGGAGACAACCCGGTTATGTTTTTAATTGTTTGTCGCATTTAAATTGTTTGAATTTTAATTTTATATTGAGTCTGTCTGCCCAGACATACATACGGCGTATCGAACCCCTCTGGATACGGCGTATGCATGTCTGGACAATTATCAGTTTTTAATTTCAGTATTTAAATTCTAGTATTTAATTGTTTTCACAGGTTTACATACGGCGTATCCTAGGGTTTGGGATACGGCGTATTGTAACCTGTACAGTTGTGTGTTTAATTGTTTGCTTGTATTGTAGGTTAGCGAAAGCACGAATTGCACGAACGTCTTCTAACTTTTCTGCAGGACCTTGCTGTAAACGAAACTGACTTTAATGTATAGTCTGAAAATACCTCGTGTTGCCTCTCTTGGGCATTATGAAACCTGATTAAACACCTCTTCTTTTTTTTTTTTTATTGCTAAACACTCAAATGGAAGGAAAAACCATCTGGAAGCAAAGTATTTGGGGAAGTTTCCTCGTTCTAATTCTTTTCCCATATTATTTAACTATTTGTCTATACAATGAGGACGTTGTATAATTTAAGTGGAGGATGGAGAATTAGAACGTACTTGTCCTCATTTTCACAAATAAAATGCTATATGCCTAAAAATGGATCAAATTAAAAAAATAGCATAACTTTTTGTGAAAAAATCACTAGTTACATTACCTAGCGCACTATAACCCTTAATGTCTATTTGTGAGAATTAAGCCTATCCGTTTCCAATTGCTTACTAAAATTCCACAAAAATATGAGTGTGCCGGTGATGTAGTGGACTTTAGAACTTGGCCTGGTATATCACTCGAGACCTCAATGATGAGTACTATGAATTTAGATGGAGTAACATGCTTGACTGGTAAATTTCTAGGATTAAACCAAAAAGCCTACATGTCATAATATTAACTAACTACACTGGTTAGTTAACCCCCGTGTAACCCTTTTGCTTACTCTCATTTTTAGAGTAAAGATACCCCTAGAACAACCTGCTGAGCCATTCCTTTCTTTTTCCTACACCAATAAAAAATTGTTTCGTTTCACCTTTACACCTTAGCCTACCGTGTAGATTAAAGCCTATTTGATCAAATGTTGTTAGTCGCTTTCGTGTAAAGTTTTGTAGTTCCTGCGTCAAAGTGAAAATTTCTCTATCTATGTAATGGTCGGGAAAATTGCACAATGCAATGGGAATGTTTGTAGCTCGTGTGTTTTTGCTACTTTCACAATTATGTATTATGTCCGAAAGAAGAAAAGTTCAAGAGAAAATTAGCCGGACAAATGATGATTATGAAGACGGTGAAATTACGCCGAGATTTATGATGTATTGTTGAAAAAAAATATGAATGATGAAAAAGATAGTCGGTTCATAGAGCTTACACCGATGAAATTATTTGAAAGGATCGATTATTCGTTGATACGCACAAAAATCAACGATGTAAAGTATTGTAAAAAGTGGCCGATATCACCACTTATTTTGTAAAAGTATGTAAAGTTCGGGATGTAAGGGAAGTTGACCGTTATGGGAACGCCAACTTAGGTTGTCATTGTCATCTATGATCGAGACGTTTGTTTATAAGTTCGAGTCTTTGTCATGGAACGGTCGGGGAAAGTTACTAGCAACCGCACCTTATTTGTTGGCTTTAATCTATTTGTTTGTTTATTTTATTTAACAACAATTTTACTTCCCTTTCCTGATAACTAACCTTAGGATCTACTCGAATGAGGATGTGTACGAGCATGGATGTCTATTCCGTCGATACGGCCATGTATTCATGTCTCAGCTGCCTTGTTTGACGACGACCTCTGGTGAAAGTCAGAAGCTCCACACCCTATATCATTCTTCATCTTAATAAGAATGATTAAAAACCCGAGCCTTCTAATAAATACCCAATTTACCTTTTGACTTGTTACTCCTTAGCTTTAGAGGTGGAGATGTGTATCCTTGCCAAGCCTATGATACGAAGCTAATCACGACTGAGCAAATGAGCGTACCACTAAAATGATACACCCTAGATTAGTTGAGTGATCTGAGTGATTTCATTTCCATATTTCGTGAGGAGCTTGGTTTTGTACAGGTGATCTGAACATGAAAGAAATGCTTAACGGAAAAATCCTTAACCTCGGTTAGGATACATTTTCAAAATCTTTCTAAAGTCTACTTGAGGACAAGTAGGATTCAAGTGGGGGGATATTTGATATCATCAAATAACGTCATACTTTACTATCATTTATCCCATGTATTTTACCCACTTTTATATAATTATTGCAAGATATTGGTACTTAATTGCTTAAAGTTTATTATTGCAGTAATTATGGAGTCACTTGTGAAGAAGAAGCAAAAAGGCGTAAATCAAGAGCTTAAATGAAGACATTTGAAGAAAGTCAAATTTTGCACCTATACGTCGTATCCAGAAAGAAGATACGGCGTATCAGCACCAGCTCATCACAAGAACGCGTATTGATCAACTCCCGATCCAGCGTATCCACTACTTTTCAATACGTCGTATGCACAACTATTCATCAGTCAAGGATACGCATTTATTATGATTGATGGTAATTAATCTTGATTGATTTGATCTTATCGCGGATTCTAAGGAAATTAACCCCATACGCCGTATTCACCTCTTTGAATATGGCGTATTGAGGGATTTTCAGACACTATAAATACGAGGCTCAAAAACGAGTTTCAGTGTGCAATATCATATTCTCTGTATAGTATACATCTGAAGTCGAATTTCTCAAGCCAAGAAGAGCAGCCAAGGTCGAGCACCACTCCTAATTCCATAGAAGACATCGTGTAATTCTTACTTTCTTAATCATTCGATTTTTAATTGTTTGATCACGCTTGTAATTATGACAATGATTGTGGGCTAATACCCATTAGCCATATTAATGAAGATTATAATGTTTGGTTTGTTTTAATCCGGCTTTGCTTAATTTATCGTTGTTGTTTAATTATGTTTATCGCCTTATACTTGTTTATGTGCTTGTACATGCGACCTATCATTCAACTGGGTCTAGGGAGACCTAACCAGTAACCTAGATGCCGGGATAGCTCTCCATGTTGTGTTTTATATGCCCGGACCAATAGGATCACAAATGACACCTTGTCCTTACCCTTTGATTATGAGCTTAGTTGGACCGGCAGGTGACCCGATAATTGTTCAACCAGTATTGTTCTTAATTAATTGGTAATTGATTTTGGTGGTGGACTACCGGTGTATAATTCAACATCAAGCAATAAGTGGGTAAAGTCCCGATGGGCTAGGGTCTTAACAGGATCACCACTGCTTTAATTCCCTATGGTAGATTATAATTAAACTAAAGGATGCTTTATGCGGATGCGTTAATCGTGACAGGATTGTTCGTGTCTAGGTCTTAGGAAGAAGTACCGCCTAAGTCTTAAGAATGATATGCCGCCTCGAGATAAGCAGCCATTGCACTAATTAATCAAACCAGCATTTAATCGGATTTAACATGGTTAATACAGTTTTCTATTATTTGGCTCGTACCGCTCTTTTATCTTGTGTTTATTTGCTTTAGTGTGTATTGTGCTTAGAATTGATATTTGTCACCATAAACCTGTGCCAGTCTCTCAGGCTGAAAACCCCCCCATCTCATTAGACAACGTATATAGCATAGGTTTAACCAGTAATTAGACTAATCTAGACTAGAATAAATACTGATAGAATAATTGGTTAACTCTCACTCTTAGTGTTCGACACCCTACTTACCGCGAAGCTACATCTTGACCGGGTACTCTGCCCGTTAAAGTGTTGTCTTTAGGTTAGTCGGCTAAATATAAATCTAAAACCCTGATAAACATAAATAACACCTATACAACGACAAATCAAGGTTTATGGCACCGTTACCGGGGAGTGATTAGTTTAATCTTTATTCTATTTAGTATTCTAACCTTTAACTTGTTTAGTGTAAAATTCTTAATTCTGATTTCTAACTGCTAATTGTTTAGTTTAAATTGTGTGATTTAATTTATTATTATGTGCTTTAATTATTTGCATTTAATTGTTTTATATAGTATTCTGTTCTAACTGATCACCTGATACGGCGTATCCACTAGTTGGATACAGCGTATCTAACCTTCTGATCAGGACAGCGTATGGAGTTTTTCTGTCTAAACGGCGTATCTGTTTCTCGACAATACGTCGTATTCACTAAACTCCATACGGCGTACTGCTAATCAACAGACTCATACGGCGTATTACTAATCAATAGGATACGGCGTATTGGTCATCTGATACAGTATCAATATATCGTTCTCGGTTTTTATTTTATGTGTTCCCTCCATTAAAAACACATACTACTGATCATTTGTGGTCATTTTCAGGAAAAACCATTTGACGAGAAGGATTGCCATGACAGCACCGGATTTAAACGGAACCCATACCCGCCCATGCCTTTCCAACCCTAACCCTGCTAAGACAAAATCCGACCATGGTGTTAAAATTGAACTAAGCACGGAGTTAATCATGAAACTAAGAAATAACGCTTATAATGGAACTGAAACTGATGACGCAGTTGACCATATTACTAGATTCCTCCAGATAATTGATCTAGTTCAAACCCCTAATGTCAACATAGAGCAACTTCGCGTCCTGACGTTTCCATACTCTCTGACCGGGGAAGCACATCGGTGGTGGGTACACGAAGGAAATTCGAAGATTACCTCCTGGGTGGAGATAGTTGATAAATTCTTTTATAAATACCACCCACTATCCTGTACTAGTAAAACAAATGATATCGATGTAAGGGAATGTCATTTAAAATTTATGAATTGGTTGAGCTCGAAATTTAAAAACCCTTAGAAATTAAGCAGTGCAACTAAAAATGCACTTTGGAATTTTTGGGAGAAGGGATACGATAATGATACACTCATTTAAGATGAAGAATCAATTGATGACGAAAGCAATAATACAGACCATTGTCCATTCTTTGATCCCTACCAGAATAATGTTGACAAGGGAGACAATTGCAACCAACTGAAGCATAACAATAACTCTAGCACACCGGAAAACTTTGTTCTAAATGACGCACCGCACTACAAAAATAATGAACAACAAAACGAAGGAATGTGCAGAGTGGACAAATTCGAGGTGATCAAATACTCAGTTGGAAACAACAAAGAATTCTTGAGCGTTCGCACACTCGAACGCAACTCTTGGGCTCATACTATTGACGGAACATCCAGAATTTACCTTGATGACAGTTCATATAATAGCTCAATTTGGTTGCATACTTAGGCAACACGTAATCATAACTTAAAATAATATCCATTTGTGTCCATTTAAAAAAACAATGCTTGTTTCTCCCCCCAAACTTATAAAACAAATCATGTAAAACAAGGCGTATGAACTCACCTCGAGTGAGAAAGATTGATAATGAAAGTATCCCTAAAGAAAACAGCGTCACGCTAACGCCCAATGCAACTAGTTAATATAGTCCGTAAGTACTCAAGTACTTAGACTAATAACGATCCCATATATTAATCCCTATTTAGCTACATCAAACTATCCGTACGGCGCTACAAAATTAAGAGGTCATGTAGTTACGTATGATGAGTCTAGGATATTTTAAATCATAAATCCAACAACTCGTCGATACGCCACCCCGAAGAGGCCTCATTATGAAACTCCCTAGTAATATAGCACTTTGATTAGCTAACTACATATAATTCTATATAACTACATCACCATCTAATCGTTTTAGTGAAATCATATTTATAAAGTAAAAACGTTTATAAATACACCTTTAGCGAAAATGACCTAACTTAATCGTTTTAAAGAGTCCGTTTCTCCGCTTTCTTACGTCCCACTTGCATATTAAGACGAGTGAATCATAATATTATGTTTTTAAGTTTTAACATTCTATGGTGAATAGTGTTTTAACTATTCATTACAGCTAATAACTTATTTTTATGTTTTGATTAGCGTAAAACCTGTAAATGTCGTATCTTATTCGTTATAGCTCCGTTTTTAGCGATTCTTGCTAGCACTTCTCGTAATTAAAAGTTTTATCAATTTATTGATATTTTAAAAATATAAGTTTCTATGGTGAATAGTAACTTTTTAAAAAATAGTTATAAAAGTAAATTTATCGTCGTAAACTCGTAATTAGCGTATCTTCTTCGTTATTAATCCGTTCTTCGAGTTTCTTATCATTTCGGAATACTCATGGGATGTACTATCTTTTTCTAAAACATAATAAAATACTTTATTTTCGTCCCAAAAACAAAAATTTTTGAAAGTTTGAGATAAAAACTTGTTTTAACGTATTTTAATACTTTTAAGCTTCAACACCTTGTTACAATACTTTACAACACTTTATAGCATATGTCATACATATAATAAGTTCCACTAGTCCATACTTTGTCCATGTACCAAGGTGACAATTCTCAAATCTACTTTAATCAAAACTTTTAAAGAAACCTTAATTTAACAATTTACACATGAACTGTTTATACACAAACCATAGAGTACAGGGTTATACTTCCAATTATAACATCATATTACATCCATATAACATGTGAAAAATTCACAACACAAAGATCACAAATAAAAAATTCATTGTAGCACATGTTTAAAAGTATCCTAAAGTGAATTGCAAAATAGAAAAAATATAAACACATAAAATCATAATTATGAAATGATTAAGGTTTTAGATAACCATTGTATGAATGAGTAGTGAAAAGGAGAACAATCACACCCTTGTGATTTAAACCCTTGGCTTGAAAATATAAGGTGAAAACCCTAATTTTCTCAAGTAAACCCTAGTTTCTTTTCTTGCTCAACCTTGCAAAGCTTAACCATCCTCAAACCTTCTTAGTATGCATTAGATATGATGTGTGTATGCTTGTATAAGTGGTAGAAAAATTTGTATGGATTGTGTATGTATATGATTTTGAGCCGTGGGTTCAAGAGAAGAGAAAAGAGAGAGATAGTTTTGTTTACACTTTGGAAATGAGAGATGAGTGTTTACTTGCTTAGCTAAGGCCTTATATACATAGGAGACTAAGTCAAGACTAAGGAGGAATTCTAGGAAAGTTTTCCAATTGTTACAATGGTGTAAGATACATTAGTGACCCTAGGATAAAGTTATCTCTTGATATTTAGGCATGAGTCAATAAATTTAGATATTTTCTTTTTTATCCTTGGATATCCGCCACATAATACATATAATGAATAATTTTGATTATTTTTTGAGTATTTGTATAATCATGTGTATTTGTTGAAGCGTATATAGGTTTTGGTGCTTCCGGGAATGCCTAAAACTCATTTTATCATGAAACGTAACACTTTAACGTAACCAATAAAAAAAGATGAACAAATAATTATTACCTCAAAATAATACATAACACTTTGAATTGTTGTAACTTTAATGTTTTATGCCCGTTTACATTGAACGATAAATTTTTAGACTTGACGCGATTTAACTTAACGATTACGATTAAAACAAACGCGTTACAATACTAACAATACATAGGGAATTATTGACGAGCCGTCAATGACCTAAAACACGGGTGTTATATGACATTTTATAACATTCTGGTCAATCTCTCTCCCCGATGACTCATATCAGTTAAATCAGGAGTGGTATTTTCTATGAACCTTTTTCCAACAAATATGTGCAAAAATGGATTCAGATTGCCTCATAATGCTGTTTTCCTTAGCAAGATATATTATTGTTCGACCGTCCGTTTTACCTCAGCCATTGGCTGTTTGTCATTCATGGAGTTGATATCTGCATCCTCAGCATGTGTATCTTTCCCGGATCTGCTGCTTAAAACATGCCTTTCTGTTTCTGTCTTATTGCTTTCCGTAACAACCAAACCAGCATCTAATGTTTTACTCGAATAAGCATTTCCCTCTTTTGACTGCATCATTCTGTCATTCATCCTTCTGTCATACTCTTGTTTATGCTTTGCTCTTTCCTGAATTAACTCCCGAAGAGATTCCATGTCTGGAATCAGTTTACTTGGAATAATGGAATCACTATCATTGTATATGCCAATAAAGTACTTGCGATCATGCGACCATCATACAGTATCGAACAAGAATTGTAAATAGAGTAACGTCTAAAATTGTTGCAAAAGTACTCTAAACGCACTAGAGGATTTAATTTCTTGAATTCTTCTTTGGAAAGATGTTTTTCTAGATGATCCAAGTTTATAAATATTGTTCTTGTGAAAGTCTGAATCATCTTTGTCACAAAGAGTGTTGGCAAATTCCGTTCGAATCCTCCGCTCGATGAAGTTCCTTTTAAGTCGTTGTTTGAAAGAGCTGTGAGGTGTGAATGCAGAAGTCGAAAAGATACCATGCAACTTTCCTTTGCTTTGTCTTGCATTTGTTGCAACGGATGCAACTCTCTCTCTTGAGAATTCGAATTGCTGATATTCCATGAAAATTCTATGGTGAAATTGGTATGATAGAAAGAAAACTTATGATCGAACGGTGATTGAAAGTTAATTGTGTTTTTTGTGAATTGTCTATTGTTGTTTTTATGTCTTCAAACTAAAGGATTTTGACCAATTCTGTGACAAAACACAGGAAAACAAGTTAATGTTACACGAGGATTTAACAAGTTAAAGAAAATACCATATGTTTTAACTTTAGTCGCAAGTGAAGTTTAAATTTAGTTATCACAAAAACTGCTAATTAGTTAACACTAGAAAACTGCTAATTAGTTGACACTGAAAACTACTAATAGGTTGATAATGGCAAAACAGCTAATTAGTGTTGACAATGAAAACTGCTAAATTAGGTTGACACTGAAAAACTGCTAAATAGGTGCACTGAAAAACTGCTAGTTAGGTTAACACAATAAAACTGCTAAATAGGTTGACAACATGCGAACTGCAATTAGTGGACACGAAAAACACGAGTCCGGTTACAACTAAAAACTGCGAGTTCGTCATGAGACTAAAAAATGCGCGTTTCGGTCATAACTTAAAAAACTGCGAGTACGTCATAACGAAAACTGTAGTTTGGCCTAACTAAAAAAACTTGAGTTCAGTCAAAACTAAAAAAACTGCGAGTTCGTCAAAATAAAAACTGCGATTTCACCATAACTAAAACGAACTAAGTACGGTAATAACGCGAAATTAGATGTATTGTTGAAAAAAAATAAAAAATATATGAATGATAAAAAGAATTCGGTTCATTAGAGCTTACACCGCTTAAATTATTTGAAAGGGATCGATTATTCGTTGAACGCACAAAAATAAACCTATTGTAAAGTGATGTAAAAAGAGGCCAACATCACCAACTTAATTTGTAAAATATGTAAAGTTCGGGATGTAAGGGAAGTTGACCGTTTTTGGTAACGGAACGTCAACTTAGGTTTTCATTGTCATATGATCGAGACGTTTGTAAATATTTTTTAGTCTTCATCATGTGACGGTCGGGAAAGTTACTAGCAATTGCACCCTATTTGTTGGCTTTAATCTATTTATTTTGTGATTTTTATTTAACAACCATTTCACTTCCCTTTCCTGATAGGTAACCTTAGGATCCACTCAAAAAAGGATGTGTTCGAGCGTGTGTGTCTATCTCGTGGATTCGGGTGTGTATACATGTACTAGCTGCTTTGTTAGATGACGACCCTTGTTGAAAGTCAAAAGATCCACACCATATATCGTTCTTCATTTCAATGAGAATGATCAAACCCGAGCCTTTAAATAAAAACCCAATTTACCTTTTGACTTGTTACTCTTTAGCTTTAGAGGTGGAGATATGTATCCTTGCCAAGCCTATGATACGAAGCTTTATGAGCGTACCAAAAATGATACACCCTAGATTAGTTGAGTGATCTGAGTGATTTTCATTTCCATATTTCGTGAGGAGCTTGGTTTTGTATAGGTGACTGAACATGAAAGAAATGTTTAACGAAAAAATCCTTAACCTCGGTTAGGATACAGTTTTAAAATCTTTCTAAAGTCCACTTGAGGACAAGTAGGATTCAAGTGAGGGGATATTTGATATCATTAAATAACGTCATACTTTACTATCATTTATCCCATGTATTTTACCCACTTTTATATAATTATTGCAAGATATTGGTACTTAATTGCTTAAAGTTTATTATTGCAGTAATTATGGAGTCACTTGTGAAGAAGAAGCAAAAAGGCGCAATTTTAGAGCTTAAACGAAGACATTTGAAGAAAGTTAAATTCTGCACCAATACGCCACTACTCTCCAATACGCCATATGCACAGTTGTTCATCAGTCAAAGATACGCATTTATTATGATTGATGGTAATTAATCTTGATTGATTTGATCTTATCGCGGATTCCAAGGAAATTAACCCTATACGCCGTATTCACCTCTTTGGATACGGCGTATCGAGGGATTTTCAGACACTATAAATACGAGGCTCAAAAACGAGTTTCAGTGTGCAATATCATATTCTCTGTATAGTATACATCTGAAGTCGAATTTCTCAAGCCAAGAAGAGCAGCCAAGGTCGAGCACCAATCCTAATTCCATAGAAGACATCGTGTAATTCTTACTTTCTTAATCATTCGATTTTCTTAATTGTTTGATCACGCTTGTAATAATGACAATGATTGTGGGCTAATACCCTCGGGTATTAGCCATATTAATGAAGATTATAATGTTTGGTTTGTTTTAATCCGGCTTTGCTTAATTTATCGTTGTTGTTTGATTATGTTTATCGCCTTATACTTGTTTATGTGCTTGTACATGCGACCTATCATTCAACTGGGTCTAGGGAGACCTAACCAGTAACCTAGATGTCGGGATAGCTCTCCATGTTGTGTTTTGTATGCCCGGACCAATAGGATCACAAATGACACCTTGTCCTTACCCTTTGATTATGAGCTTAGTTGGACCGGCAGGTGACCCGAATAGATTGTTCGGCAGCTCTCGGGAGGTATGATCTTATTTTAATTTATTGATTTTGTGGTGGACTACCGGTGTTATAAAACAACATCAAGCAATAAGTGAGTAAAGTCTCGATGGGCTAGGGTCTTAACAGATCACCACTGCTTTAATTCCCAAGGTAGATTATATTAGACTAAGGAAGCTTATGCTGATGCGTTAATCCGTACAAGATTGTTCGTGTCTAGTCTTAGGAAGAAGTACCGCCTAAGTCTTAAGAATGATATGCCGCCTCGAGATAAGCAAGCCATTGCACTAATTAATCAAACCTGCATTTAGTTGGATTTAATATGGTTAATACAGTTTTCTATTATTTGGCTCGTACCGCTCTCTTATCTTGTGTTTATTTGCTTTAGTTTATATTGTGCTTAGAATTATTATTTGTCACCATAAACCTGTGCCAATCTTTTAGACTGAAACCCCCCATCTTATTAGACAACGTATATAGCATAGGTTTAACCAGTAATTAGACTAATTAGAATAGAATAATTGGTTAACTCTCACTCTTAGTATTCGACACCCTACTTACCGCGAAGCTACATCTTGACCGGGTACTCTGCCCGTTAAAGTGTTGTCTTTAGGTTACGGGCTAAATATAAATGTAAAACCCTGATAACTATAATTAACACCTATACAACGACACATCAAGGTTTTTGGCGCCGTTGCCGGGGAGTGATTAGTTTAATCTTTATTCTTTTTAGTATTTCTAACCTTTAACCATGGAGTTTATAAAATTCATAAATTCTATTTTCTAACTGTTCTAAAGTTTTGTTAATTATTTAAAATTCTGTTTGTATTTATCTGCATTGGTTTTGTTTTAAAATTCTTTGCATTAATGTTTAAATAGTATTCTGTTTTGACTGATCATTTGATACGGCGTATCCACTAGTTGGATGCGGCGTATCTAACCTTCTGTTCAGAACAGCGTATTGATTTTGCAGTCTAAACGGCGTATCTGTTCTCCAAACAATACGGCGTATTCTGTGAACTCAATACGACGTACTGCTATTCAACAGACACATACGGCATATTTTGGTTAATAGGATACGGCGTATCGGTCATCTGATACAGTAACAGAACTGAAAAATTGATTTCCATGTTTAAATTTCTGTATTCCTTCTTGTAAGAGCATATCCTACTGATTTATTCTCTGTTTCAGGTAGTGCATGACACGAAGTTCTACTAAAGAACTACTCTCACCTCTCGAAAACCCGGAATGAGTACTTCGCTCAAGAAGGAAGCTTTTTGATACTCCAAGCCTCGTGGAATTAAATTCACCAGAGTTTGACCAACTCTCTGAGATCGAAGAGCATATTGAAGAAGAAGAAGCTACAGAAATAATGGCGGAAACAATGGAACAATACATGAGTAAAACCCGAGGAGACTACGGGTCGGGCGTTACTAGGCCCAAGATCAACCAAGACACCCACTTCGAATTGAAGGGGCAATTTCTCAAAGAACTTCGTGACAATACTTTCAGTGGCTCAGAACTGGAGGATGCAAACGAGCACATCGAGAAAGTTCTGGAGATTGTTGACTTATTTTACATCCCAAAAGTAACTCAAGATCAAATCATGCTTCGAGCCTTTCCTGTATCCCTTACTGGAGCCGCAAGCAGGTGGCTAAGGAACCAGCCATCAGGCTCAATTACAACCTGGGAGGTTCTTAAAACTAAATTTCTAAATAAATACTGTCTACATGCCCGTACCGCAAAGAAAAAGGAGGAAATCAACAACTTCCAGCAGGAACCCGATGAAAGCCTTTTCCGTGCATGGGAAAGATTTAAAGAATTGCTAATGAAGTGTCCTCAACATTACCTTACCAACATGCAAGAGGTCATCTTGTTTTACAATGGGCTCGATGTTCCAACTCGACAAATTATGGACTCAAAAGGTGCCATACCTTCAAAAACTGTTGCTGATGCTAAAACAACCATCCAAGAAATGGCTGAATACTCCCAGAAATGGCACAACCAAACATCTTTAAGAACCAGAAGTACTGAAACATTTGACGGGCTTGCTGTTATCCAAGCCTAACTCAACAATCTCGGACGAGAATTAAAGAAAGTGAATGAAAAAGTATACGCTACTCAGTACGGATGCAAACTATGCAAGGGACCTCATTATACGAAGGATTGTCCACAAAAGGAGGGGATGTCCCAAAAGAAGTAAAGAGGAAAAACATTAGAAGAAGCATACTATACACAATTGGTTCACCCTATCAACCTGGAGGACAATACAGAGCAGCAGGACCAGGATTCTACCAACGAAACAATAGAAACTCTTCGTACCCTGCTCGAAGATATACTATGGAAGAATCGTTGTCTAAGTTTATGACCGAATCGGCTAAAAGGCATGAAGAGAACTCGAACATCATCAAAGAAATCCGAGCCTCTATCGATGCGGCTATTAGAAATCAAGGAGCATCGATTAAAACCTTGGAACTACAAATCTGCCATATGAGTAAAGTATTGCAATAAAGAGGTTTTGGAAGTCTTCCTAGCTCTACAGAAACAAATCCAAAATACCAAGTGAAATCGATCTCGACTGCTACAGCTGATTTATCTGAGATACACCGTATGGAAACTAGTCCATACGCCGTATCGGTACCACAGCCTGAATGCATTTTTCTTGAAAGAGTCCTTCTAAGCGAGGGGTCTAATTAAACTACTGCTGTGATGATTTGAAGGAGGCACATGAAGTAAAGATTCTGGATGCTATTGATCACAACCTGCCTTAGAAAGAAAAAGATCCAGGGAGCTTTACCTTACCTTGTTTTATTAATAATGTTTGTTTTGATAAAGCCATTCTTGACCTAGGTGCAAGTGTGAGTGTTATGCCATTTTCTACCTATATCAACCTCGGTCTAGTATTTTTGTCTCACACTAGGTTGACCATTGAATTGGCCGAGAGGACCATAAAACAACCAAGAGGTATAGCTGAGAATGTGCTAGTTACGATTGGCAAAGATAAATGTGTTTCCTCATTGACTTTATCTTCTTGGACCATTACCTGAGGATAACGATTTGTCCCTTTGATCTCGGCATTGATGGATATGAACATTCATGTTTTACTACCATTGTCAAGATCATGTATTAAAAGAAAAAAAGTTACTCTTCAGGGTCGGGAAGGGAAACTAGTCTTCAAAAATTATATTAAGCCTGCCTCTAGCTATGATAAACGGGGTCTTTAATGGTTGATTAGCCTGTTCATAGAATAAGAAAAAAATAATAAAAGATTAGAAGAAGGAAAAAGGTCAAAACTTAACGACCAGCTGAAACAAGAGTGCTTCCTGGGAGACAACCCGGTTGTTTTTAAATTGTTTCTCGCATTTAATTGTTTGAATTTTAATTAATTGTTGAGTTTGTCTTCCCAGACATTACATTTTACCGAGTTATCGAAACCCCGTAGGATACGGAGTATGTATGTTGGATGATTATCAGTTTTTCAAAATTCTAGTATTTAATTTCTAGATTTAATTGTGTACTGTTTACATACGGCGTATCCTTGGTGTTTCGGATACGGCGTCTAGTCTAAATGTAAAGTTCGTGTTTATTGTTTGCCTGAATTGTAGGATTGTTGGAGGTACAAAATTGCTCCAACGAACGTTCTTCTAAACTTTCATTGCAGGACTTGCTGAAAAAGAAAGAAGAAAACGACTTAATGTATATAATCTGAAAAAGCACGTTGTTGTTGAACTCTCTATGGGCATCTGAGCAACTTCTACATACTTTTTGCTAAACATAAAACATGGAGAAGAACCATTCAGAGCAATACTATCAGAGGGAGTTCCTGTTTTAATGCTTTTTCCCATATATTTAAATAATTTTATAATAACAACGAGGACGTTGTATAATTTAAGTGCGGGGGTGGAGAATTAGAACGTACTTGTCCTTATTTTCACAAATATGCTTAAAAATGGATCAATCAAATTTAAAAAAAAATTAGCTACTTTTTGTTGAAAAAAATCACTAGTGTTACATATACCTAGTTACTATAACCCTTATTGCCAATTGTTGGAAAATTAAGGCCTATTCCGTTTTCCAATTGCTTACTTAAAATTTCACAAAAAATATGGAGTGTTGCGGGTGATTGATGTAGTGGATTTAAAAATTGGCTGGTATATCACTCGAGACCTCAATGATGAGTACTATGGATGATGGAGTAACATGCTTGACTGGTAGATTTCTAGGATTAAACCAAAAAGCCTACATGTCGTAATATTAACTAACTACACTGGTTAGTTAACCCCCGTGTAACCCTTTTGCTTACTCTCACTTTTAGAAAGTTAAAGTAAAACATTACCCCTAAAACATAACCCCTGCTGAGCCATTCCTTTCTTTTTCCACACCAATTAAAATTGTTTCGTTTCAACTTTACACCTTAAGCCTACCGTTTAGATTAAAGCCCATTTTAATCAATGTTGCTAGTTCTTTCGTGTAAAGTCTTGTAGTTCCTGCGTCAGAGTGAAATTTCTCTATATCTGTAAAGGTCAAGAAAATTGCATAATGCAATGGGAATGTTTTGTAGCTCGTGTACTTTTCTACTTTCATGATTATATGTTATGTCCGAAGAAGAAAAGTTAAAAGGAAGAATCAACCGGACAAATGATGATAGTGAAGATGGTGAACTACACCGAGATTTATGATGTATTATTGGCAAGCAAAAAATAAAAAATAAAAATAAAAAAAATTGTTGAAAAGAAAGATAGCCAGTTCATTAAGCTTATACCGAAGAGATTATTTGAAAGGATCGATTATTCGTTGATACGTACAAAAATCAACGATGTAAAGTATTGTAAAAAGTGGCCGATATCACCACTTATTTTGTAAAAGTATGTAAAGTTCAGGATGTAAGGGAAGTTGACCGTTATGGAAACGCCAACTTAGGTTGTCTTTGTCATTTCTATGATCGAGACGTTTGTTCATATGTTCGAGTCTTTGTCATGGAACGGTCGAGAAAAGTTACTAGCAACCGCACTCTATTTGTTGGCTTTAATCTATTTGTTTTGTTTATTTTATTTAACAACTATTTTACTTCCCTTTCCTGATATCTAATCTTAGGATCTACTTAAATGAGGATGTGTACGAGCGTGGATGTCTATTTTGTCGTTACGGCCATGTATGCATGTCTTAGCTGCCTTGTTTGACGACGACCTTTGGTGAAAATCAGAAGCTCCATACCCTATATCATTCTTCATCCTAAAAAAGAATGATTAAACCCAAGCCTATTAATAAATACCGAATTTACCTTTTGACTTGTTACTCCTTAGCTCTAGAGATGGAGATGTGTATCCTTGTCAAGCCTATGATACGAAACTAATCACGACCGAGCAAATGAGCGTACCACTTAACTGTTACACCCTAGATTAGTTGAGTGATCTGAGTGTTTTCATTCCCATATTTCGTGAGGTGCTTGGTCTTGTACAGATGGTTAGAACAAAAAAAGTGCTTAACGAAAAAATCCTTAACCTCGGTTAGGATACATTTTCATAACCTTTCTAAAGTCTACTTGGGGACAAGTAGGATTCAAGTGGCGGGATATTTGATATCATCAAATAACGTCACATTTTACCATCATTTATCCCATACATTTTACCCACTTTAATATAATTACTGCAAGATATTGGTACTTAATTGCTTAAAGTTTATGATTGCAGTAATTATGGAGTAACTTGTGAAGACTAAGTTAAAAGGCGCAATTATAGAGCTAAAACGAAGACATTTAAATAAAATTGTTATCTGCTACTATATGCCATATCCAGTAAAGAAGATACGGCGTATCAGCGCCAGCTCATCACAAGAATACGCGTAATCATCAATTCCCGATCTGGCGTATCACTCTTCACCTATACGCTGTATGCACAGCTGGTCATCAGTCAAAGATACGAAGTTAATGTGATTGATGACAATTAATCTTGATTGATTTGATCTTATCGTGAAATCCAAGGAAATTAACCCTATACACCGTATTCACCTCTCTCTATACGGCGTATCCAAGTTATTTTCAGACACTATAAATACGAGACTCAAAAACGAGTTTCAGTGGGCAAAAATTACATTCTCTATACCATACTCTCTGAAGTCAAATTTTCCAATATATTAGAAGCAACCAAGGTCAAGCACCAACCATAATTCCATAGAAGACATCGTGTAATTC
>BQNB010114462.1:0-21747 GCA_026074375.1 Tanacetum coccineum
AAAAAACATGCTGAACATCCTCCATAGCAGCATTACAAAGAGGACACAGATGGGAATCCAACAAAACACCTCTACGGCTTCTAACCTTAATATCTCGTGTCATCCTTCACCGTCCGTTCTAACAGTGGTTTTATATTATTTTTAAAATTCCGATTTATAAGTTTTTATCGGTTTTTAAAAGTTTTCATTCGTTTGTATATTTTTTTCACGTTTTCATACGTCTCTATCCGTTGTTATCACTTTTGATACGTTTTTGTACCTTTTTATACGTTTGGGTACGTATTTTTACATTTTTATACGTTTCATCCGTTTTTATACTTTTTAAACGCGTTTGTACGTTTTATTAATTTTTGTACGTCTTTGTATGTTTTTATATGTTCTCATACGTTTTTATTCATTTTTATCCGTTTTTGTAAAAAAATGTTTCCGTACGTTTTAATCCGTCTTTGTACGTTTTTTTTATTGTACGTACAAAAGCATAAAAATATGTATAAAAAGTAAAAACGCACAAAAACGTACAAAAAAGGGGCGGAATCGGACAGAAACGAAAACGTATGGAAATATACAAAAACGGACGAAAATGCAAAAAACTTACAAAAACAGATAAATACGTACAAAAGCGTATGAAAACATACAAAAAAAATATAAAAACGGATTAAAACGTATGAAAACATATAAGCCAAAATTTATAAAAATAATTATAAACAATCGTTTGCCAAAAAATAGACTTTGTGTACTATATCTATATGAATTTGTGTACTTATATATGCTTATGGATCTATATGATTTTGAAATAGACTGTGTACTATATATCTATATGAATTTGTGTACTTATATATGCTTATGTATCTATATGATTTTGTAAAAACAATTACGAATGCATTTCAAATACATAAGGTCTTTACAGTTTCCTACTCAAATTAGACATTTTTACCAATTTAGTCAATGTGGTGCCACCTACTCATTCACTAGTTCCATAAAAAAACCTGCTAACCATACGAATTATCCAACAAAAATTACCACTAAAGGTTAAAACCGAAAATTGATTTGTCGCTTTCATGTTTTGGTGCGTTATGTTTGGTGTGAGGTTGAGTATGATGCGTTAATTGGTTGTGGTTTGATCCTCTTTTGTTATTGAAAGTATGGCTCAAGATCAAGCTCATTTACCGGTATAAATTCTTTGTCTTTTTTACCATTTACCTTTTTTTATATGAATTCTTCAGTTTTATATATTAATGCTCATGATATCTCTTCTAGTAGCAACCTAGTTATACTTGATAGTGATAACAACGACGTTAGCACAAAAATGTGATTTCTTCCTTTAGTTGAAATTGCTAACTGTATAATAGTCCATTTTAATTGGAATTGGTAGTTGTTTAATTGGTGGCTTCATTTTAGTTCTAATTGCTAAGTGTTTTTATTTTGTGATTTGTCAATTTGCATAACTTGTACATTTGACTGAAAAAATTAATTAATAAATTAAATGTTATAAAACTACCCATAAGACACCCGTTTACATGGCTCTATTACTTTCACATACTTGAATCCTTTCAATTATGTAGTATTCTAAGATAATTGAATGGTTTAAAATAATAAATATTTTAGCTTGTTGTACGATAATGAACACATTTTTTTATTAGTCGAAATCCCAAGTTGTTCGAAGACGTGTTTAAATATATTGTAGCAACCAACCATCCATTGCTTGTTAGTTGTACGAGACTATTTAAGGATTTTTTTTACTAAGGCTACCTACTACAATTACCATCATCGATGTTCACTTTTCCTGCCACATCAATCTAAACAAAATCTCAAATGGATAAGTAATCGTATCTAAATATCTAAAGGTAATCTAAATTTTTTTTGTTGTAGTACATTTGGTGCGCAAAATATACCCATTGCGCACCAAAAATGACGTGTCAGGCTACCATTTATATAGAAATTAAATATAGTGCTCAAACTCTCTTTTGTATATGATATTTAAAATTTGATGCGCAATATACACAATTTGCGGACCAAAAATGACGTGTCAGGCTACTATTTGTTTAGAAATTAAATATGGTGCTCAAACTCTCTTTTGTATATGATATTTAAAATTTGGTGCGCAATATACACAATTTGTGCACTAAAAATGACGTGTCAGGCTACCATTGGTTTATAAATTAAATGTGATGCTCCAACACTTTTTTTAGGATTTGGTACGAAAGTTTGTACTTTGGTGCGCAAAATATGTTGAACGCACACCAAAATGGCCAAAAACTAAAATACGGTTTAAATACATCCTTTTAGGGAAACACACTATTAAATACGACCATTTATTTAATTTACTCATTTTGTAATGTGTGTATGTTATCAAATCACACACAAAAGTACAAGAAAACTAGAAAGAAAGACACGAGGCGCGGTGTTGTATGACAAAAGTTAGAACTTGTGTTTTGACTTTAATAAAAAGAAAAGAATACAAGGGAGAAGCTCTCTTTCTCTCTCACACACCCTCTTTCTATGAGGAGATGGTCCTATTTATACCTAAGGATCAATATGGACGCCTAGGGTTTGCAAATGGGTCGGGTCTAGGCTTTGTGATAGGTTTCCCGAAACGTATACAATATTACCTAAAAAGCTTAAGCCCTTTTACCCGACTAGCATATTACAATATTACAAACTTTGTAAACTAGAATAACCGACACTTCATAAAAGAAGCAATGCAAACAATTTCCCCCTAAGGGGCGCGGTTATTCGTCTATAATAATATCTTGATTCCGAGTCGCTTTTTATCTTGTTCTTGAACTTTGTTTGGTAGTAGACTTGATCTTTGTGGTTTCAATCATGCTCGTGATCTTTTTCTTGATCTTTTTGTTTTATTTTCTTTTTCTTTAGCCTTTGAGATCTATCATCATCACGTGCGGACCAACATATTCATACTTGTCTTGAAATCTAATTATCTTCCTCATCTGGGGTGGTTGTTCATATTTGCATCTAATAATCTCCCTTAAGTGGCGGTTTTGACTTAATCCACTTGAAATCATTAACTTGAAGACTTTGAGGAAGTTCTTGATTATCAGAGCTGCGAAATGTATCTTTATTTGTTCTTAGCTTTCATCTTTGATACTTGAATCTTGAGGCTTTGAGTATGAGTATGTGGCTATGAATATGACTGTGTTTGAATGTGGTAGTTACTTTGTTGATACCTGCAAATGTATGGGTTAATAAGAAATATCAAATATGGATGAATGTCTTGTTCTTCCATTGAAGTTAGGTAACATTAACCTCTGGTTTTATGAGGACCATATCATAGTATAAATATTCTACCTGCGTCTTAAGGATTCGACTCGTGAAATGAATCTCCTTAACAGGTTTTCAGCTCGAAGTGTAGAATGATCTAAAACGGACACGTATAGATTCGTTTACGACATTTTTCGATATCCTCGCTTGTCGTTCCTGAATTCGGATTCCCTTTTTAAGTTAGGATAACAACGAATTCAGGTGAATTATTAATGTCTATTGTGAAGTAAACAACAACAACTTTGATGTTTCTCGTCAATACTCATAAATCTGGATCACATTGGATTTTCAGTTAACACAAGTTTGATCATTTTCAATATCGCACATGTCACCCACCACAGTGTTGTTTGATGTTGACACCGGAAGGATTTACATTCGTCATTGTGAAGTACAAAATAGTAGTACTCTAAATGTTCTGGTAAGATTTAATGATAATGCGTAAGACTCTTTGTTACAATTTATGCTCTTTATTGTGAACAATAAGTGTATATTTGGAATGTGTCCTAATGAGATTTATATACTGATTTCTTTTGGATCTAGACTCCATAAGTGCATTTTGGTTTAGTTTTTGCATGAAAATTTTTATTGTGCATCAAAATATAACATGATGAAAAATTGTGTTCATCAAAATTTCATTTTTTAGCATTAGAAAAATGTATAAAACTGTGATTTAGAAGAACTTATTTCACATCTTTATGCACTAACATCATCTATTTTCTGACTAAATTTAATAGAAAAAACTTTTTCTATTTTATTTTTTTTGAGTTTTTTACATTTAACATATCAAAAATATCAATACATGAGCATGAAAACATGATGTGTTAGAAAAATGACTTAAAATTTAAGGTTTGTTTTGTAAATTTGGCAATTTGTATGACTTGTCCACCAAGTTTGTTTGTAATTTGAAAACTATCATATGACGGTTAGTTTAGCCTATAAATAGGGATTGATATGTTTAGTTTTCTTTGTACCATTTGAATAATTGTATTGGTACCTTTGAATTTGGTTTTGTAATTTGGTTTGGTAATTGAATAAAGCTTTCGCGTTGTTTGTTCAATCTTGTTTGTTTGTTTCGTCTTTGAATTACCAACAAGTGGTATCAGAGCTAGGTTAAAGTTTAAGAAGAAAAAGGAGAAGAAAAAAGGTTCGATTGTTTTGGTTTTGAAGAATCGTTTAGGATTTTGTTTTGAAGAATTCGTCTGGGTTAATAAGGTTATTGCATATGTGAAATCGTTTGAATTGTTTTGTGTTAATGGGCCTATAGTGTTATAATTTTGTTCGTATTTGAAATTTGTTTTTGAGTTTTGCTTTTGAAATCAGTCTTGACCAATTAGAATTCGTCTTGGTGGATTGTGTTTTTTCGAATTTTGATTATGTTTGAATTAGGATTTGATTTGGATAAAGATTAGATCATCCGTCTGAAGAATAACTTGGTTAGTTTGGTATTTGTATTTGAATTTGGATCGTAATTCTTATTGTATAAGTGGGTTGTTAGAATTATTATCCATATCATGTGTGGGTGTTTGAATTATTTGAACCCGTTCGTCAAGTTATTTATAAACTTGAATTTGTTTGATACGAAAAATAAGTTTGAAGTTGGTCCGTAATACTTATCAAATAAATGGGTCATTTGAATTTGAATTTGGTATTTGAAATTTGAAGATTGATTTTTGTGTTTGAAGATGATGTGTTTTAAAAGATTTAAATTTATAAGACTAGAATTACCGATTATTCAATGGAAACACACAGGTAAAGTATAACCCACATATGTAGTATAATATTTTAGGTAAGACCACGTCGTCCATAGGGATTTGATTATGTTCGTATAATCGCAAATTTTAAGACAAATCTTAATGAATTTTTCAGATGAGATACGATTGATGATGGATTCAATAATAAAGGAATATGACTACTCTGATAGCTTCATATAATGCCTAAGTAATGGTAATGATTACGATCTTCGAATTTTGGACTTAATTTATAAAAAGGTTTTTTCGTCAAAAAACATTTTCACAAATTAACTTGTTTTAACTTAAGACTTAGATTAGTTAACTTAATCAAATGTGTCATGCAAATATTTAAGTTTCTATTATATCAAATCTATTTTGTTTATCAAATAACGTAAGCGGATTTCTCCAACCAAACGATAAAGACCATAAACAAATCTTTAAAACAATATAGCATACAACGGGTCTTTCTACCTATACCGTTATGTGTATACAATCAAAGTTGATTAACAAATTTGACAAGACAAGATCCGATAGGATTGCAAAGTAAGCTTAAGATTAACAAGATCGAAAAAAACCAAATACTTATTTATTATATTAACATCACCGAGTAGTCATAATAGGTTTAGCCTCTCATGGCTAATGAGTTCATAATAAAGTTAAATAGGGAATTGAGAGACATGCGAGATTCTAATGTGAAATGGATTGAACACAACCCGTTTACAAGTAATGAATCGTATCACAACCCTTATTATACTAAATATATGATAAATTCTTCTTCGTCTTCATCGACATTTCTTGCTAAGAACCTAGAGATTTGAGAGAGATTTGTGTACGTGATTCTATATTGGATGATATGAAATGGCTTGAGAATCATCTCTATTTATAGGCTGGTTAAATCATCATTTTATAAGTGTGTCGTACTTATGCCTAAGTTGGTTAAATCATCATTAATGCTTGGGAAAAGTGCGACGCACATTCTTGGAAAACCGGTGCACTTTGTGTCTTTAATGGCTTCATTGAATTCATTGATAAGTGTGGCGCACAAGGAATTAAGTGCGGCGCACTTCCTTGTAATTCTAGACTTCATTATTTCTTTTCTTTTAAATTTGCTTCCAATGAGTGTACACACTTGCATTTGAGTGCTTTTTGAGCTCAGACAGTCTTCAAGTGAACCTGCACATATTCATGTGATTAAGTATCGAAAGTTCACGAGAAATGATGAGAAATATACAAATCCCTCCACACTTAGCTATTGCTTGCCCTCAAGCAATCAAAGCAAGAAAACAAGATCATTTATCGTGGACGTGGAGAAATCATTTTTGTATAAAAGTTTACTAGTTTTATAATGTTTCAGGCATAGACATATGACAAAGCACCTCACATAGGAAATCTATTTATTTTTAATTCACTCAAGTCACTCATATAGGGTTTATATTTGTGAAGTCACTCAATTTTCATAGATATAATCTAGATAGCTACCATAGGCTTGTACAAGACACATAAACATGCCCATTGCGGCGTGAGCACCTAGACAAAATCTCAAAGAGGTAAAACCTGATAAAGATGTGGGTGAGTATGATACATAATTTCATGTGCTAAGCCAGAGCCTTATAACAACTCTATAACTTTGAACTTTTCTTTTCTTTTTATTTTTTTAACACCAAATAATGATAACTTAAGGCTGGCACTGAGCTGAGATATTGAGCACATAGATTTTGAGATACTTAGGGTATTTAGCACTGAAAGCGAGTGCTGCAGATAATGGGATACTTGGGGGATTTATTTTACCTCTTATCATATGATATTGCCTATAAATTAACCTCACTGCGGTCTAGTAAATGATGATCAAGCATAAGTTCTGAAGCTACTAAATTATAGGCACTATCATAAAATATGCAAAAGATATGCATCAAAGGCTAGAATTTACTTCACTGTTTAGTGGACTGAATTTTGTGCTAGTTATGATGTCAATCCGAATAGAATTTGCCTTACTAAGTGTATACATTTTTTAATTTTGGAAGAAAAGCATATATTAAATTTTTTATTTAAAATACCAGTTAAAAATGTGGCTAGATTGCAGGGCAATCATGGAGAGAAATATATATTTTAATTTTTCCTATTTGGTTCACCTCCACACTTAAGTTGAACATTGCCCTCAATGTGAGAACTGATAAAAATAAAAAAATAGGAAAAATTAAGGGAAAACAGTACTTCCCGAGGCATAGTATGATGTAGCTACAAGCTTTGTCTTTGAGCAAAACGCCATAATTTTTCGATTTATGATATATTACCTGCAAAAGTAAACAAACAAAACATACAAAAAGAAAAATATTTTGTTTTTTTAGAAGAGAGAAGAGAGGAGGAGGGACTCCTCCACACTTGAGTTAAAGCACGGGTTGCCTCTCGAGAAGCGCTTAATTTTTAAGAGAGTCATTAGCTAGACTCGTACTTCAGAGGTTTAGTTTTTGGGAAAGAATTGAGTGATTTTTTCCCTTTGGTCATTTTCTTCTTCGTGGTAGAGTTTGAGTCGATGGCCGTTAACAATGAACGTCTTGCCATCTTTTCCATATAGTTTAACATATCCAGATGGATATTGATGTTTCACTGCATATGGTCCAAGCCATCGATATCTCAGTTTCACTGTTTGAATTTATACTTAGAGTGGAATAACTAAACTTTGTTTCCGTTTTGAACTCTTTTCTCATTTTAAGTTTTTTGTCGTGCCAGACTATGGTTCTTGCCTTGTATAGACCAGAGTTTTCATATGCTTGATGTCAGAGTTCGTCTAACTTGTGTAACTAGAACATTCTTTTCTCACCAGCAGCGATGAGATTTGGATAACCATTTTTCAATGGCCAGTATGCACGGTGTTCGATTTCGAATGGTAAATGGCAGTTTTTACAGTATAAGAGTTTGTAAGGTGTGGTTCTGGTTGGTGTTTTGTAAGCAGTTTTGAAAGCCTAGAGAGCATCATTAAGTTTTCTTGACCAAACAGCTGGATTATCTTTAACTGCTTTTTTTATGGATTCTTTTGAGGGCTCTATTTGTATTTTCGAACTGTCCGCTCATTTGAGGATGATATGATGTAGAGAAATGGTAGGTAACTCCATATCTTTTCATGGTTTTTTCCATAATTTTATTGCAGAAATGAGTACCTCGATCGCTTATGAGGGCTTCTGGCATACCGAAACGGCAGATTAGTTTTTTCAGGAATGAGATAACAACTCTGGCATCGTTAGTTGGTAAAGCTTGAGCTTCTGCCCATTTGGAAACATAATCGACGGCAACTAAAATATATTCGAGTATATATGATTTTGGGAATGGTCCCATAAAGTTGATACCCCAGATGTCAAAAAATTCGCATACTTGAATGCGGTTTAAGGGCATTTCATCACGTTTGGATATATTCCTAGTTTGTTGACATGCTTCGTAAAAGGCGAACTAGATTATGGGCTTCTTTAATGATTGTTGGCCAATAAAATCCCGAGTCTAAGACATTTTTAGCTGTGGTGTTTGGTCCATAATGTCTACCAGTAGGTCCGTGGTGACATTGATCAAGAATGGTACGAGTTTCTGGTCTTACGACACAACGTCTGATCATACCGTCTAAACATACTTTGAAAAGATAAGGGTCTTCCCAAAAATAGCTTTTCAGGTCAGAGAATAATTTGTTCTTTTGTTGGTATGTCATCCCCTTAGGTATAATATCACATACCAAATAGTTTACAAAGTCTGCGAACCATGGTATGTCTTTGGTGGTTATTTCCATAAGAGTTTCGCCAGAATAGTTATCGTCGACATCACTGTCGTTACTTACCTCATCATTATCAATTCGAGATAAGTGGTCGGCGGCAACATTTTCTATACCTTTTTTGTCTTTTATTTCGATATCAAATTCTTGTGTTAGCAGAATCCAACGTATAAGACGTGGCTTAGCATCTTGCTTTTTGAATAGGTGTCTTAAAGCTGAGTGATCGGTATAGACAATTGTTTTGGATAATATCATATAGGGTAGGAATTTGTCAAATGCAAAGACTACAACCATCAGTTCTTTTTCAATAACTATATATTTTTACCGAGCCGCATTAAGAGTTTTGCTTGCAAAATAGATGGGGTGAAAGTGTTTACCATCTTTTTAACCTAAGACTGCTCCAACTGCGAATTCACTTGCATCACACATAAGCTCAAATGCAATGATCCAATTTGGGCTCACAATCACATGAGTACATGTGAGTTTTTCCTTTAATGAATATGACATTCATCATAGAATTCGAATGGAGTATCTTTTTCAAGCAACTTAGTTTAAGGACGGGCAATTTTTGAAAAGTCTTTGATGAAACATCGATAGAAACCGGCATGTCCCAGAAAACTTCTAATGCCTTTGACATTAGTAGGGGGTGGAAGCTTAGAGATTACGTCGATTTTGGCTTTGTCAAATTCAAGGCATGTACCGGACACTTTGTGTCCAAGCACAATTTCTTTTTTAACCATGAAGTGACATTTTTCCCAGTTAAGAACAAGATTTGCATCCTTGCAACGTTAAAGCATTTTATCGAGGTTATTTAGACAGTTATCGAAGGAGTTTCCAAAGACGGAAAAATCGTCCATGAATACTTCCATGGATTCTTCGATCATGTCATGAAAGATAGCCAGTATGCACCTTTGAAAAGTAGCTGGAGCATTTCATAAACCGAAAGGCATTCGCCTAAAAGCGTATGTTCTGAAAGGGCATGTGAATGTTGTTTTTTCTTAATCCATGGGATCGATTGGTATTTGGAAATATCTAGAAAAACCATCGAGGAAACAAAAATATTTATTTCCTACGAGTCTTTCAAACATTTGGTCCTCGAATGGCAAAGGGAAGTGGTCCTTCGCTGTTGCTCCATTGAGTTTACGATAATCGATGCATACTCGCCTACCCATAACGGTTCTTGTTCGGACAAGTTCATCTTTTTCGTTTGTGACTACTGTAATACCACCTTTCTTGGGTATATAGTGGATGGGACTTATCCAAGGTCTATCAACGATTGGATAAATTATACCGGTATCGAGGAGTTTAACGATTTCTTTTTTAACGACTTCTTGCATGTTTGGGTTTAATCATCTTTGTTTTTGAGCAACTGGCATTTTGTCTTCTAAGAGTTGAAATTTATGTTTACGAAAATACAGACATATTCCAGGAATGTCTGTTGTTTTCCAAGCAAAGGCTTGCTTATGTCTTTTTAAAACAAAGATGAGCTTATTTCTGTTTTGCTCAAAAAGCTGATATGATATGATTATAGGAAGAAAACGTAGGTTCTTCCAAGAATACATATTCTATGTAGATGTATCAAATCACTTAACAATTGAACACAAGAAAGTCTAGAGAGAGAAAGGAGGGTTGTAACACTTAGAGAGAGAAAGAAGGAAATGTATATTGAATGAAATGAAACCACCAACCCTCTCTAAGGTGTGGAAAGGGGTATTTATACCAACACATGGGCCGATCAAAATAAGGTTGTCTTATGTTGACTCGGTTAGCTTTGAAGTTTCTAAATATTATGCTATGAGCTATTCTACGATATATTAGAAGTGACCGAGTCTTTTCTCGATTTCTAACAATATCACCCTAAGGGACGTCACTCCAATTTACAAAAAATTAAGATTAGCATTCTATGAATGTCTTCAATCTCTGCTCGTAGTCTTGTTTTCTTGATCTTTATCTTGTGAATCTTGATGTAGTAATCTTTAGACTTTTAGGCTTTAACTTGTTTCTTTATCTTGACTTGTATGTGATCTTGAGCTTCTTGAGATCATCAACCAAGCATAATCTCTTTTCGCCATCTTGTAATCTTTGCCTTCTTGTGATCTTGTGACTTTTGGACCGACATGCTCATACCTTTCTTTGTCTTGAAAGCTTGAAAATTCATCTTTCTGGAAATTCTTTAACTTTAATACTTTGTCATTTCAAGGAAGACGTGCAGTATCAGAGTAGCGAAAGTCTTTTGAAATGTGTAGTTGAGCTTTAATGATGTCTTTACATACGTCGGTCGGGTATGAGCATGTGGCATTGACTTCGACTAGTCATCAGTTAACTGCTGTCGTCGTTGGGAAATCTGCATGAATAGGTTAGTGATAAACAACATATATGGACGAAAGTGTCTTTGTCACTTCTTCAAATACGGTTGTAATAACCACGGTTCCTCGTTAACCAGTATAAATACTGCCTGTGATCAGGTAGAATTCAAGAGAATCTCCTTGACAGGGTTTCGCATCTGCACTAGTCGTTCTCATTACCGGAGCATCTCAAAGCAGACAACACGGTAAGAGTAAATCGGTAAGTTACTATCTTCCCGATTAAGACGTCAATTTGTGTTCAGCTTTCCTATGTCTAGATACCCTTGTGAGGCTTCCCATGGACATAAGATTGAAAATTGATTTAGGAAAATTAGCTGGTGTGTTAAGATGCAAACGGTTTTATAACACACCAACAGTTTTATCTTTTTTAAAATTCATTCGTCAATTCATGAGCTGGACCAAATCGATATCCAGTATCACAAGTTTGATCCCTATAGAATCTCACAAGTCACTTACCCCAGAGCTTGTTTGATGTTGGCTCTAGAAGGATTTCCATCGTCATTGTGAATACTTTAGTATCACTCTGATGTTCTAGAAAAATCACAAGGATAATACGTAGGACTCTTAAGATATTACTTGTTATCACATTATGTGATTTAACAAATATATTATGAATTAGTGTCCTAATGAGATTTAGGGATGATCTCTTTTATGGCTCTAGACTTGATAGTGCACATTTGGTTTTTGTAATCAGAGGCTGGAGCTGATTGCTACCTTTTCAATATCAACAATCTCGGAGTAAGAAAGTCAATAGAAATGTGTGTAATCTCTGTGGTTTTGAATTAAGAGTCTTTATTACCTTGATTGGCAGGGGAGGGTTATGCATTGTATCACTGGGTCCATCATGACACTTCAATACCAGACAACAGCTTAGTGTTTCTGATAGTATATGTATTTACCCGGTTTCTGCCTAAGTGTAAGGAGGGCTTCTTTCTTTTCACCCTTTATCTTAACTTTTCTTTTTCATTCTTCAACCCCTTCAACGCTTACCAAGACTTCATCACTAACACCTTATTGGGTTTATTCCAGTGCTAGATCTATCTTAGTCCGCATTATTTCCTTTTCTCACTTTTACTCCTTTTGTATCATACCTAAGGACTTCTATTATATCTAATGGAATGTCCCTGGGTAGATCCCTCCAGTTCTGGCTAGATCATGGGAACGAATACCTAATCTTAACCACCTTATAACTCCAATTAATTACAAACATGATCGGTCTTTTGGTATTGTTCTCAGCCTTAAAACCATTTGAAAACATCGATCAAGGTACTTTGTGATATAAATCAAAACATTTGGTACCTCGATGGTTTTACTTTTTAGAAATGCTCCCCCTCAACACGTGCATCGATATTTGAAAATGTTTAGCACATGAAGGGTGAAGCTCGCACTTGAGTCCTTAGAATCAAATCTTTAGTCATATATTTTAATCACATTTTCTCCCCTTATCAAAAATATCAAATCTCTTGATATTTTGGATATCAATTTATTCAAATATGTTTGAAAACTGTTTGGGGAGAAAAATGTTCCGATTATTAACAAGCCGTATTAGGAACATTTTAATGATCCCCCTCAATTTATGAGGGTATTATGTATATAGTGTTGAGTATGTTAATTTGAAAACTTTTGAATTTATTGAAAAATTCTAGAAAATTCATACTCAAACACTATTTATACTTGCCTATTATTATAAGTTTAAACTACATATTCACATTATTCACAAGATAAGATTTGAGATTGGACCTGACGATCATACGGTACGTGTCATCAATTTGTAGTCCATCTCGAGTTCTCGAGCACCAACCAATCGCTCTAGATTCTGAATGATTCGCCTTTCACGTATCTGCTTATCGATCAACTCAATCATAAGACCCGACCTCTTTCTATCAATAGCCGTCCACTTTCTCCTTGACATCGTTTTGTTGTATCCCAGTTGAAAATCGATAATCTGTGATGAAGCTCATCCTGAACTTTCTTGAGTGTCCCGTCAAAGAACTTGTATAGCTCATCAGCCTGCATCACTTATTTTTGTTTGTTCAAGTCTTCATAGATTACCCATGGTGGTTTGTATGATGGAGTGTAGAGCTCTTTAAATTCAATTTTAAGAAAGGTCTTTTGAGGTGCAATGATGTTAAGTTTCTTTTGGTAACTCTCTACTCTAAGCTGTAAATCCTTGACACGTTTTTTGATGATGAGACTTCTTGTGAACATACAAAGAGCCACAATAAAGTCAACAATGTCACTGTCATTGAGATGGAATAGCTTGTGTTGAACAGCAAGAAGCATTATGTCTTCAATGTCATTTAAGTGTAGATCCACGAAGTCACCTTCTTTAAACTTGTATAGCTGTCAATCAGCTCTTTTCACCACAATCTCTTCCAAGTAACCATATCCATGCAGTTTCTTAACACTAACACTTTTCACACCAAGTATCTTCTGAGTGGAATAGACATTATGCTTGGAAAATTTATTTACCTAAGATCTGTACCAAAGCTTACGCCTTTCACCCCAATGTTTGATCCCCTTTTTAGCATCTTTGTCATACGCATGTTTGATAGTACTCCAAAGAGTAAGGACCATGTTTTCAATTCCCTTAATCTCATACCGAGCAACTTTTGTCTTCGTGATAGACGTAGTGTACATTTTCTTTGAATCAGAAGTTTTCAAAAACTCCAGATCATTGTTGAAGAAGTAATCAGCGGCAACGGTTAGATGGCCTGGGCGACCTTACAGGGGAAGAGGTTTGGACAGGTCAAAGGGGTAGCGATCTCCTTCTGGATTGTTCCAATCAAGCTTGTCTGTCAATGCATTGAAACACTCTTGGAAGTTGTACTCAAGTTCGATGCTGCTAGTGCATGTGCCTTTTAACAGATTGAAGGCTGGTCCTACTAAGACATCTTAAGTAAGATTATATATCGTAAGTCGATTCAACACATAGTTGGAGAAGTCAATCGGAGTGGCCATTAGATCATTAAATGTGAGCAGATCCTTTGTAGCAGAAACCATTTGGTTGAACCAAGGCTATTCGAGTTGATCAAGTACAACTTGACGCTTGTTCCATTCCGGATCAGGAGTAGGAGGCCTTAGAGGTTGTTTGAACCATTCAGGGTTCGGAGTCTTATCTGTCTTGGGTTCTGAAGTATCTTGTGGTTGATCATCATCACGAACCACATCTCCACTCGTTGTGTTGACTGCATCATTTATTATCACCTTAGCAATTAGTTATTCAACCGGTTCCTTTGTTGTGGCAGACTTACTAGTTTTAGAGCCTTTTGATGGAGCTTTACCTTTTGAGGTTTCCTTGATGGTGGATGGTTTCTTAGCAAACTCTTACTCTTTGGTTCTTCTCCTGTTTGTCTTCTTACCCTAGTTTGGTCCAGCTGAATGGTCTTCATCATCATCATGAGAGCATGGTACAATGCATGATTAGCAAGATTTATGTTGAAACACTTTTTTTCGTGCATGGTTTGGTAGAGAGTGCTTTTCTGATCATACTCTTTGAGTGTTGCCTTGTCGGTAGACTTAATTGTATATTTTGGCATCTTTTGCTTCTCAGCTTGTTCCTTCTTAATCTTTCGAATCTCTGAAGGACTCTTCTCAGATTCTTGTTTAAGATCAAATGTTGGTGTCTGAATCTTGGTTAACTCAAGAGTTGGCTTCACAGAGTGTTTCTGAATATGATCTGTCGTGTGTTTCTGCAGTTCCTTTTGAAGAACATCACCAAATTTGGATCCAATATAATTATCTAGAACAGCTGGAAATTGTGACTTAAGAGTAACAAGAGCTTCAGCAGAGTGATTAATTTTCTTTAACTCAGACGCATCCTTTTCCAATTTTACAACTCTTTGCTAAACAGCAGAGAGTGCATCGGATTCAGGGACAGCAGTGGTGATGGTTGGAGCATCGGTTGTGATTGGTGGTGTAGGGATTGTTGCTGTTGTTTGGTGAGGTATATGTGGTATGGTGGAGACAGATGGAGGAGGTAGAGTTGTTACAAGTGCTACTAAAGGAGTTTATTGTACTGGTGTGAGGACTGAGGGCTCAAAAATCACAGACACCGATACTCTAAGTACGGAAGGAGACTAGACATTTAGAACTTCAGATTGGATTTTAATATTCAATAAAGAGTTGATCTCAGCATCTGTAGTATTCTTAACAGTACCAATTAAAGAAGTATTAGAAGAGAGTTTAAGAAATTGATCACCAAAACCTGAAGAGACAGATAAGCTGGAGCTTTTTGGAGGAAGTTTAGCTTTCTTGGCATCATCCTTTACTTCTTTAGTCTTTACAACATCTGCCTTGGCCGCATCAATATTTTCTTCATCATCGTTCCTATATTCTTCAACTTTAGTATTTGACATCTCTTCATCCTCATCATCATTTACTTGTTCCTCACCTTGTAAGAACTCATCTTTAGTTTCTTCATCATCAGTCATTTCTAGATCGATACTCTTGTCATCATCAGTATCACCTTTCTTCTCATCATCTTCCTCGGAATATATCCAATCAACTTCTTCATCCTCACTTTGCTCTCCATCCGAGTATTCACTCTCTTGTTCAGATCCCTACTCAAGAATTACTTTTTCTTCAGATGTAACCTTTTCCTCACCGAGAACCCCTGGTTTAGTACCAGTTCCTACACTTGAGGTATCAGAGACGACTGTGGACTCATTGGGAACCCCTGGTATCCTACAAGTTCCTTCACTTGAGCCTTCAGTACCTGGATGTCTTCTGCTAGTTTTCTTGCTTTCTTTTAGAGCTTTCATAGTATCTGCAGCTTCTTATTCTTCATGAGTTAGAGATTGAACACCCTTGAGATTTTGATAAGGATCCGAGGATACTTTTTTTGACACTTGAGGAGTATCTCTGATGGCAATACCCGATGGTCTTCTTATAGCAAGATCGGGGACAGATTCAGTCATAATCCTTGCATGAGTAGCATGGACTTGCCTTGCGGCTTCCTCTTCTGTATATTTAGTTAAGCTGATAGATTTACCTAATTCCAAAGCGACATCTGGATCAGGAATGATGTTGTCAGCTGTAGAAATTATGACTTTCTTCTTGATCACTCTTTTACTAGCAGTTTTCTTCCCTTGTGACAATTTGCCCCTGCTCTTCTTGGGAGGAATTTGACCAGTGGAGTATTTGAGGAACATTTGATAGGATTTGGATTGCTTGATTGTATCATTTAACATCATATCAGGAATAGGTATTCCATATTCTTGATAATCTTCTCCAATTCTGACAAATTTGAGTCTGCTTACAATACCATCATCCTTGATTGTATGATAGTGTTGATATCTGAGGTTGGAGGGAGACTTGTGTTGTGAGAGGAAATGATTGATGATGACTTTGATGAATCGGGGGAATGACATAGTTTCACATCTTGATTTTCTCTCCTTCATGTGGTTAATCTGGAAAGCAAAGTCTTCCTAAATTAACTTAGGATAGTCGACATTTTCTCTGTAGAACATGCCCCACAGTATGTCAATTTTGGATTTTATAAGTCTGTCATTGCTTGTAGTCTTCCTAGAGAGACACTTGTTAATGATTGCTGCCAGAGCTCTCCATGGCCGATGCATGTAATCGACATACATGTTGGTATACTTGTGTAGTGGACCTTTGTAGCCAAGGTCAACGAGGAAGGTGAGGGTAGCATCATCATCTTGTACCTCAGTGAAGTCTTCACCTTCAACTCTTGTACATATATCAAGAATCTTTCTAAAGACTTCAACATCGATAATGCACTTCTTGTTTGCCAAAAGGAATTTATAAGATTCTGAGTCTTTGACCTTCTTGATGGTGTACCAGAACTGCTGTATAAATATCTCAGGGACTTCTGCAGTGATAGTGAATGCCTTGAAGCACGTGGAGTTCTTGATCACATCAATAATGACTTGAAATTTCTCTTTCTTCTGTTACACAGTGGTTTCCAGTCTAACATTGGTAGAGCTTATCTTGACCCTTTCTGTAAATGGAACCTATTTTTCATCATGAGCAGTCACTTGTTGAATTTCTTGTGGATTCATGATTCTGCTTAAGAATTAACCAATACAATTTATATACACAACAAATATAATTTTACTGACTAATTTGGTTATCCTTGATGATTTGATTGATTTTGCAATATGATATGTTTAGGTTTCATGCAAACATGACCGAATTACTACACTCTATGAATAAGTCAACTAAGGTCACTAGTCAAAGTCAACTGATGAAGTCAACTAGATAATTCCAAGAGAACTTAGGACAAAGATCCAATCAGAGGGTAAATACAACACATTCAGTTGAGACCAAGATTTAATAAGACATATTAAACAAGTGTTACACAAATTTTAGAAAAATTTAGGCAGAGTTTCTTTTCATAAAATGTCATATTTCGCTTGGTTTATGATCCTGTCATGTTTCACATAGTTAACATATTTCGCATGGCAACACCTAAACATATTTCGCATGAAAATTTATAGACATATTTCGCATGGAAGACATGTTTCGCTTGATCTGAATCAAAACATATTTCGCATAGAAATTGTTAGGAATCGAGAAAAGACTCGGTCACTTCCAATATTGTATATTATAGCTCGTAGTCAAGCGTTCGGTTATGAGAAAGCTAATCGGGCCAAGCCCATGGTAAGATAGCCTATGGCCGGTCAAGTAGAGTAATATATAAGCCCTCTCCATCTCATGGAGAGGGTTTTGGTCATTTTGTGTAAACACTCTCTCTTTCTAAGTTATTTGTTTTCTCTCTACACTTTGTCCAACCATCCTTTCTCTCTAGTTTCTCTTAGATTACTCATAGGATTACTTATTTGTGAATATCATCAATTGGTATCAGTCGCCATGGGGTGATTGTGTGAGTTTATGTGCGTTTTCTTGATCAAAACCCACGGTTTTAAAAAAATTTATTAGTTCGTGTACTATTTTCTTGAAAACAAAATTTTTGAGTTTAAAAACTGATAAGTGTAAAATACACATATCCGTTAATACCTAAAATGGCCCAAATTAAACCCAAAATAAACTAAAATTGGCAAAGATATGCTTGTTTTTGTGTTTTGTGTGTGCAGGTACGGATAAGACAAAAATCATAAGAAAACCGTCAAAAACGGGCAAACACGGGCACGAGAAACAGAAGAGTACAAGAGAGCCAAAGATTCAAAGCCAAAGTCAAAGAAAGTCAACTTCAGTCAATCATAAGTCAACCACTAGAAGACAAAAACCCAAATGTTACCCAAATAGTCTCTCAAGTTTCAAAAATCACACAAATGGTCCCTAAACTTAAATAGGCCATACCCGGATCCAAAAGCCCATTACCCTAGCCCATACCCTTTTTATAAAACCACAAGGGCCAATGTTGCCATTTTCTAAAATCCTTTTTACCTTACACCTTTATAAGCCAAACACAAGGACTACATTTGCCAAATGCCCAAAGTTTAAAACGAATTACCCACTTTCAGTTATAAAAGAAAAGGGCGCGAAGAAATGTTACTATTCATCATCCCTTCCAAGAGTTTACCCTCAGTCAAATCAAAGGGCAACTCAAAATTGATGGGTAATTAAGGTAATTCAAGAGGTCATTAACACAAGGGCAAGGTCAAATCAGTCTTATCAAGCTCCCATTGGCCAAAGCATGCAAGTCAGGATCGTGTACAAGCAAAAGAAGCACACCAAATTGATGGGATTTACTCTACATTTACTCACACAACAAGCACAAGTAAGCCTTAAACGGATTTCCAGCTTGGCAATCCGTGTGAGGTCATTTAGTTATCCAACGGATGTAATCACTCCTCCAATGATTGGGAAAATGATTGGCTATGATTGATTGGAGCGTGGGCATCAAGCAAGGCCTAGAAGCTTCAGAGGAGTGCTATAAATACACACACCTCACACTCACACACACATCTAGTTTTTTTAGGTAGCTTTTAGGTAGCTTAAATTTTCTCTTAGCTTAATGTAATTTTCTTTAAAATGATTTGTAATTTCCTTTAAAGTAATGTAATCAGTTTTTCTTAGTTAATGAAATTCAGTTTTATTGTGTTATAAGCTCTCTCTTTTCATTTAAAAGCTAAAGTCATTTGTCTTAAATGTTAAGCTACTATCCAAAAGCTCTCATAAGCTCATTATAAGCTCTTTCAGTCTCTAAGCTGAAATAGAGCTTAAATTAGTTAACAATCTACTTAAACCTATTAAAATCAGTAATTACCTTTGCAATTTGGACTTTTGAGTTAAGGAAGGGGAGTTAACAATGGATGAACTCCCAAGAACTTATACTGGCTTATTTTAAATAAGCCAGAGCTTGTAGCAGAGCTCTAAGAGCAGTTTAAGCCTTGTTAAGCTAGGCTCAAAGTAAGTTTCCTTTTAATTCCTTATGTTTTTAAATTCTAGATGTTAACGTTGGTTTTTTGTAATATTTTTCCTTTTTGAAGGATTTTGTTGTAGTCAGAAGAATGAATTTCTAAGCCTTGTTATATAAAAATAGCCTTATTACTTTATAGATCTCTTATTTGCTTATTTCTACCTACTTATCTAGTTTTGCTTAATTGGCTATTTGTGTTCATTTTGATCAATTGAATAGTTTTAATACATGTTTTTAGTTAAATACAGTTATAGTTAAGTTTATCATTTCTGTCATTAAAATCTCAGAAATACCAAAATAATTAAGATAGTAATTAGTGTAAGATCTTAAGAATTTGGTATTTAAGTTTGTTTAACACATGTTTATAAGCTTTGTATATAACACATCACATATCTGGTAAACAAGTTTAGTCAAGTAGATTTGCAATTTAAGCTTAATCAATATATGTCTAGTAGTATAAGGGGTGTTTGGGATAAGCTACTTTGACTTCAATAAGTCAAAGGTTTTTGTGCAATTTGATTGAGTTAGCTTTAGTTTCACTTAAGATCATTAGGAGAATAGGTTTCATAAGTTAGATTTTAAAATTCCAAAAGTTAGAGTTTATTTAGCTAAGCTGTGCACCAGGGCAAAATTACCATTAGAATAGCTTGCATAATTTTGATTTAAGAAACTTAGGAATAGTTTTGTGTAGGAATTATGTTTAGCTACATTTATTGAGTGTATCAAGGTGAATAGGTTGCACCTTGGTTGCCTGCATTGTGGATTTGGTGTTCTTGCAACTTCATCAGCAGTGGAAACTCAGGTTACCACTGCTGACTTTGATCTTCATTTCAATCAAGCATTTGTAGGATTTAGGCTTTAGGATTAAGTAAGTTCTTAGTTTAGTCATAGTATAGCTTAGATTAAGCCTCAATTTTCATTTCCAAGCTTAAATTCTTAGGTACATGTGGGTTTAAAAAGTCATTAAAAAACCAAAAAAAAAGCCAAAAACAGTAGTATGGAATCTTAGTTTTTAATTTTAATTTCTTAGTTTATAAAAGTTGTTTTTATTGCCTGAATTCATAGCATAATAGGTGATTATCAAGTTTTCAGAAGCTCAGCTTAGGACATAGCTTAAATCTCAAAATAGCTTAATTTGATTTTGTGTTTTCCAAGGTAGTGCCTGAGTTTGCTAGTTTTCTCCTTAATTTCAGTTAGCTTAATATGGTTCTAGCTTAAATTACTTTTCATTCCTAGATAGTAGGCATCATAAGCTCCATAGGTCAGTTTTCAGTTTAAAGTTTGAGCTTATTTTAAGCTTTTTATAGCTGAATTAGTAAAACCAAGCTCAAACCCCTTGTTCTACAACTTTGCTTTTATAAGCTTTTCATAATAAGCTGTTTTTAAAATTCATCTTATTAGGACTAGTCTTGTAATCGGGCTAAGTCCTCAGGGTGGTTTTTGTAATTTTTAAGTTTTATTTGTTTTCTCCGTTAGTCCTTTGTTTTGCTCTGTTAGTCCTTAAAGGACTAACACCATTAGTCCTCCATTTACTTCTTTGTTAGTTTATAATTTTAATTAATAATTAGGTTTAGATTTTAATTAGTTTAATTAAAGTTTAATTAAAAAGTAAAAATTGGGGCTTTTATTTTTTATAAAATTCTGCACTTTTTCTTTTTCTAGTATAATTTTTATAAAATTTTTAGGTTTATATTTTTAATAGTTTTATCATTTTTATACTTTTAATTAGTTTAAATCTTAGAAAATTCATATCTTAAAATCTAAAAACCCAAAAATAGTGATTCTTTTTTTCTAAAATTTTCTTTTTCTTTGTTTCACCTAGGAAAAATATAATTTCAATTATTTGCTATTTTTTTTAAATTTTCTTTTGTCCTATTTTATGTTTAGAAATCTAGTTAGCATTTTTAGGACTTAATTTTGATTTACTTGCTTATTTGTCGTGTTTTATTTGTTTCCCGTTTATCTTTTTAAGTGTTTAATTGCTTTTAATTGTTAATCTTTAATTGTTACTTTTATTTAGTAGTCATAGATCATCAAATTATCTATTTTCTCATTCAAATCATAATCCAAGCTTAAAACGTGTTTTCCATTGCACAAGTCGTTGGGGAAACGACTCGGGTGATCATTCTTACCCGGTTTAATATACGTATTATATATTATATTATATATATTTTTGAGAGTGAACTTTACCAAAGGTAACTTGGTAATTTTCTTAATTTCTCTTTGGAATATTAATATAGTATTTTATTTTAATGTGTGTATAAAACTACC
>BQNB010114463.1:0-21747 GCA_026074375.1 Tanacetum coccineum
GACTTGTGTTTTGTGCCCTGAAGTAGCACCCCAATGTTACCATTCCGCTGCGTTGTCCTGAATTTTTGGGGGTGTTACATCAGTTCACACTGAAGGTGACTAGTTTGGTTCACACTGAAAGTGACTAGTTCGGTTTACACTGAAGGTGACTACTTCGGTTCACACTGAAAGTGACTAGTTCAATTCACACTAAAGGTGACTAGTTTGGTTCACACTAAAAGCGACTAGTTCGGTTCACACTGAAGGCGACTAGTTCGGTTGACACTGAAAGTGACTAGCTCGGTTCTCACTCGAAATATACTAGATCGGTACACACTGATAATGACTAGTTCGGTTATTATTCGAAACCCACTTTTCCAAAACTCAAAAAGACACGTTTTTGACGATTGTTTTCTAAATTTTTTTGTATCAAAAGTGTTACTAAGCCTATAGGGACAAGAAAAATGAAAACTTTAAGGTTTTTAAGCCGAAAAATTTAAAATCAAGATTTTGACCTTTATAAAGCTAACGAACCCAAATGACACAAAATAAGATATTTTTCTATGAATCTAAGCACACACACCTATATCCAAGGATACTAGATCAAAGCTACCTATGTAGATGATCTCTTAGTGTGGAATTTAAGCTTAGAAAACAAGAAAAGATCTAAAGATGAGGCCTTTTTTGAAGTAAAACACACGAACAAAAAAAACAAGTAAACACAAAATCTAAGCACATCACTCCATGGCTCTTGATACCAACTGAAGACTAATCTAATAACATACTTGATGAGAGGGAAATAGGTTGTTTTGGTGAGAGAAAGGGTTGGATGAACACTTAGAGAGAGAAAGTAAACATAAGATAGAAAATGTATTATATGTGAAAAATGAATAACCAACCACCTCTCCAAGGCATGAAGAGGTGTATAAATACCCTAATGAGGCCGGCCATGGATGGGCTTACATGGGCTTTCCATGGGCTTTTCCTAACTTAGCCTATTAAGGTTCCAAAAATAACTAAACGAGCAAACGACAGTTATTTATGGAGTGACCGATACTTTTCTAGGATTTTCGTATTCCTAACAGAAACTGAGAAAGGGGGATCCGGTAATTGGCAAAATCAAAAAACCTGCTATAAACACCGATTTTACCGGCAGGACTATTACGAATCCTATCATTACAACTAGGGAGTTCAAGATGAACAACATCAGGAATATGAAACTTCTTACATAAAGCATCTAAAGCAGATTGGGTCAAGATGGATTTCAAACTATCAATGGTACCCATTGTTGAAGACAGAAAGTTAAAGCCTAACCTGGTAAACTAGTGAACCTTCAAACGGTTACTGGAGTGGAAAAGTATATAAAAAAGCTTGAAGATTTTTTTCAACAATGGCGATAATAGTGGAGAAGACAAAAAGGAAAACAGTAAAAATCAAAGGGGTATTTATATCCTTGGCATAGTAAATGCAAGGAGCAAGATGAAGACATGTGTAATCCACTAAGTCAACCAACGGATACGATTAAAAGAAGACAGATGTGATGACAGTTAGGTAACTGACCTCAAGTCATGTCAGTCAGGAAACGAAAGGCCAGGGTAATTACACGTCACCCAAACCCTACCTAAACAGTTAAAGAATAGTCGCGGAAGAAGGAAGACGTGCGGTACTAAAGGAACAAAGTCTAGCAATATTAACCGCACGCGGCACAACGCCGCACGCAGTAACAATACTAGACTGGGGGGACTTGATGACGTATAATGGGTACGACAGGCTTTTGGGCTTGGGCTGTACAAATACATTTGGGCTCCGGCCCAACTAAATAAATAACAAGTTTAACGGGTCGGAGCTAAGCCCAGAACTATACTGGCCACGGCCCGAATACAACTAGATGGACGCGGATCGGCTACAAGTCACTTCCGCAAGCTATCCATGGATCAACTAACGTCCACGAAAGATAACCCAGCGTTCGCAATCACGATAACCGCGGACCCTTGCCCGACAAGGGTCCCACTCCGGCCACTACAATTGTAGGCGAAATACTAGAAAACCCTAGTACTAGACTCCTCTAAAAGGTACAATTTTCTCACTCCTCCCAATACACACACATACTCTCTGACAACATGTGTACTTACTCTCACGTCGGAGTCTAATCGTGGGGTCCGTCCCCACGGTAAGGCTAACGGTTTACTTTCACTTGTGCATGAAATCATTTCAATTACTTTGTTTAGTACAAGATATAACCCCAAGAGAGCTTGAAGGTCCAGCCCAACAAGTGATCTAAGCCCACTCAATACTCCGTCACATATTTTGTACTAACAATGGTATTAGGCGCCATTTGGCCTTTTTTTTTCTTTGGCGTGTAAACAACGAGAGGTCACCCTCCTCTCTAAGGGGCTATGTAAAGACACTTGCAAGTTGCAACATATTCACGATGCCTAACGACTCGGAACCAAAAATGGATATCATCTCTCAATGACTAATTAGGAACTCATTCGAAACAGTTTTTATATGAAGGGCATAAGCTTAAGTCTTGAATTGTGGCGTAAACATATTCAATTGAAGATTAGTTAACGTTACATACAAACTTGGCTCTCATTTCATGTGCAGTTTTTGAACAATGGATTATGTCTCTTCGATAAGTGGTATATTGTTGGCTATCATTTGTACCGTCATAAGAGCATCATGTATCATGACTCAAGCCATGACTTTTTTTGATGCTACGTCATGTATATTCCCTTTCACATCTTTTTTCACTCAAACACTCAAAAACACTATCTTATTTTATTTTTTGTTTTTCTAAACCAGTTAGCTATTCAATCACTAAAAAACTACAAATTACATAAATTAGTTTATGCCAACTAATTACACATTTAAATTTAATAGATATGCATACATGAAATACAGGCTAGATATGCAAAGTTTTTTAACTCACACTCAGAAATTTTTATATTTACAAAGGTTTGATATAAATCTCTACTACTTTATAAAGCATTTAGCCAATTTCTAAAATTAGAACTACTTAAAATTTTAAGTAAAAAAGATTACTATAAAAAAGTCTTAAGAATTCAATCAATATACACTTATTTCAACATTTAAGAATTTAAATCTAAAGTTGTAACAACCTAAAAAAGCTCATTTAAATATTTTGGAAATTAAATGTAAATTTGTAACAGCCAATGTAAATCTATACTTCTATACTACATTATAAAGCATTTTCAACCCATTTTTGAAAATGTTGAAAAATTAAGTAGTGCAAATTCTTATGCACGTTGTATAATATTTTTATGCAACCAATAAAATTCCCAAACAATTTAACACCCTCTTTAAAAGCCATTAAAAATACTGTTACATTTCAAGTTACAAAACATAATGTACAATCTTTTTATGCAAGCAATAAAATTCTGCCAAACAATATAACACCCTTTTTAAAAACCATTAAAAAGACTGTTACATTTTATCACTATAAATATAACTACAATTCATTTCACACACCACACAAACACAGACACAACAAAAAAATACCCACTATTCTCTCATCTCATAAAAACTATCATCCATCAACACCTCATCACGCCGACCCTACCATCGGACGTCACCACCCACCACCCAACGCCGGACGTCACCATCAGCGCTGCAATCTGACACCAGAGTCTCTTCAGGGATGTCATAATCTCTCAGCCGTCATGTCACACCCCCAAACGGGCCCTAGACGGAATACGTGTCCGGAGGCGTGACGCTCCTGGATATCTCAAGTACAAAGCATAAAGAACGACCTCTAAGGGTACGTTTTGAAAATAAACACCGTTGCGTAAAATTAAAATAATAATAAGTTTTACATCGATCAAATTAAAAGGATTTAAAAGACAATACGCGGAAGCTTAAATGAGTTCAACAACGGTATTTAAAGACATAGCTAAATCTCTGGTAAACCGGTACATGCAAATAGACTTCACATAAGTCAAGCAACGACATCCATGCTAAGCACCTGAGAAAAACATGCTTAAAACGTCAACATAAAGTTGGTGAATTCATAGGTTTAGTTCAAACGTTGTTATAGTGGACCACAAGATTTCAAAACGTATGCGACAGTTATAACAGATACAACTTCACATAAAGAGGTATTTACGTTGCACTAAGCTCATGACACCGAAGCTAATTCTGAACGTAGCATATAACATGCCAAATGATTGCTTGCCCTTCCAGGTGTCCGACCAAAGACCACCTAACTAGATTCGACATGACATATATCCGTTAGTCCTTGGACAACTCGAACTAGTGAGCGCTACTCACCCGGATAGGGATAATTAGTCCCAATAGATCTATTTATTCACTCGCGCTCCCTCAACCGGTCCTCCGGTCAAGAAATTAACAGTTCATGATAGTTCGGGCAAATAGTGGTCTAAACGCTACTTAGGCAACATGTAAACAGGGAAAACTCACGTATAGTACTTGTGTCCAGTTTTAAAAACAAGCAATGTTTCACACCCCAAGTTATAAAACATTTATTCAAAACGAGTAAAAGAGTAGGACTATGAACTCACCTTATACGGGTAGTAGATCAAAAGGAATTAATCAAGTGAAAATGAATCTCACGGTCCTAGCGACAACCTAACATATAGTCGTCGATTAAGAATGATGTACAACGAATAACGCTTAACGCAAGAACTGATCATCCGAGCACGAGTAGACACGGCGTATCCCTTTTTAAAACGTACTTTCGAAAGTTATAAGTTTGAAAAGTCTCGACGTTTGAAACACACTTTGAGAAAATATTTCAGAGTTTTTAGTGTATTTCGTTCTTTTAGTGTCTTTCGTCTTTTAGTGTATTTCATCTTTTAGTGCATTTCGTCTTTTAGTGTATTTTGTCTTTTAGTGTATTTCATTCTTTTAGTATATTTTGTATCTAGTGCATTTCGTCTTTTAGTGTATTCGTCTTTAGTGTTCCCAAAATCAAACGTTGACTCAAGACAAAAATGTTGACCTAAACTCGACACTTACGTTTTTCTACATTTTATCATAAGTTTGATAATAAAAGTATATTTTCGTGATTTATAAGTTTATTGAAATTTCAGCCATGACCTTTCTAAAAATATCGACTTTTCATTGAGTTTATCACCTCGACACGGGAAGGGACATCCGTTTACAAAAAGTACATCTTTAATTGACTCGAAAGAATATACGATCTATTTTTGACAACACCTCAAATATCGCAACAAATCCGTTCTAAACCTAAACCTCTTCGACATTCAACTTACGCTTACAACAAACCCAACATCTAACTTAATCTCTTCGCCAACAGTATTTAAACTTAATATACGATAAATTCTTAAATAAACGATGTAGCCGTAATGATAACAATATATATATATATCAAAATAGTCACAATGAACTTTTAAATGCAAAAGTACAACTACTTTTTATGTTCTTCCATTTATAAACAAAAAAATTAAACTTAGAGACTTGTAGTTTTATAGAAAAATTGATAATGATTTTCACAATGATCCGCTTTGTACACCTTGTTCGGAATGATCATACGAATGCAAAAGTACAACTTATTTATGAAAAAGTAGAGATGACTTACAAAGAAACACGACGAAAGATGATTAGAAACTAAGAACAACCCAAACGTTGTTTTATAAAATACCCGGATGAAATAACAATCAACTCGAACAATATATCTTCAAATGATTGATCAAAGATTAAAAACGAATGGATTTGGGTGTGTGTTTGTAGGCGTCGGCCAAGAAAGAAAAGAAAAGAGATGTATGTGTGTTTTAGAGAGAGAAAGCACAAGAGAAAATGTTTTTGGTTAATGAAAGGAATGAAATGAGAACAAGTAAATATGTATACAAGGTTTACACACACACACACACTAGTGTGTGAGCCGGTTGGAAGTTACAAGAGATAGGGGACCAAAATGATCCACCTATCACACACACCTAGTACTAGTCCTTAGCTTAATTCTTGCTTGCATGTCTAGAGGATAAGTTCAAAATTTGAATCCTATGCATGTATACACATACAGAATCGGTTGGAAATGAGACCAAGGGGGACCAAAAGTGGCTTCCAATTTTCTAGGATCACTAGTGCTAGTTGATGAATTAATTTCCAAAGTCTAGCATGCACATAATAGATTAAAACGCGTATCACGTAAATAACGAATCGAGTAACGGCATCACGAAAAATTATGAAATTTTAAATATTGCTTTAAAACATAAAAATGTGGCTATTGCCAAAATACTACAACGTTTGGTGCCCCGGTTCGCTCCCGGTGATGATTCTTAGATAATAACGGAACAACTTCCTAGTAAAACGGTAAAGCTAAACGAAACTTATAAAAATTCAAATTTCTAAACGGAAACGGCTAACTTATTGAACAGAAATTCTCGGCTTGTCACATTCTTTCCCCGTTAAAGAAGCTTTGTCCTCAAAGCTTAGGACGCAACCTCTGCAGCGGGTGCAGAGTTGGTAAAAAGGTACGGGTATTTCTTTTGCATTTGGTCTTCACGTTCCCAGGTGAACTCAGGACCTCTTCTGGAGTTCCAGCGCACTTTGACAATCGGAATACGACTCTGCTTCAGACGCTTGACCTTACGGTCCATGACCTCGACAAGTTCTTCGATGAAATTCAATTTGTCGTCCAATTGGATCTCATCCAATGGTATAGCAAGCGGCTCATCGGCCATGCATTTCTTCAACTTCGAGACGTGAAACGTACTATGAACTCTACTCAACTTCTCTGGGAGTTCTAGATGATAGGCAACGGTTCCTACTTTGGCAATGATCTTAAAAGGTCCAATATAATGAGGGTTCAACTTTCCCTGTTTGCCAAAACGTATCACTCCTTTCCAAGGAGACACTTTCAACATGACCTTATCTCCTACTTGAAACTCAAGAGGTTTTCTTCGTACGTCGGCATAACTCTTTTGACGATCACGGGCGGCTTGGATACGGCTCTTGATTTAGACTATTTTCTCGGTTGTCTCGTAGATGATCTCTGGGCCAGTGAGCTGACTATCTCCAACTTCAGCCCAGCAGATAGGTGATCGACACTTGCGCCCATACAACGCCTCGAACGGAGCAGCCTTAATGCTGGTATGGTAACTATTATTGTACGCAGATTCTACCAACGGTAAGTGTTTATCCCAACCTTTTCTAAAGTCGAGTACACAGGCACGTAACATGTCCTCCAACGTCTAAATGGTTCTCTTACTCTGACCATCGGTCTCTGGATGGTAAGCTGTACTCATATCCAATCGAGTACCTAATGCTTTATTAAGGGACTTCTAAAAATGTGACGTAAATTTCCCATCACGATTAGAGATGATCAAACTGGCATCCATAGCTTTGAGGACTACTTCCTTCATAGATACGTCTCGTTAACTTCTCTAACGTGTCATCTTCTCGCGTAGGCAAGAAATGAGCAGACTTAGTGAGATGATCAATAATTACCCAAATCGTGTCTTGACCAGTTGCCGTCTTCGGAAAATTAGTCATAAAGTCCATTGTTATATTCTCCCATTTCCATTGTGGGATTTCTGGTTGAACCAACAAACTTGATGGTTTCTGGTATTCTATCTTAACCTTAGCACATGTTAAGCACTTGCTGTCATAAGTGGCAATTTTTGCCTTCATGTTGGGGCCACCAATACAGCTTCTTAAGGTCTTGGTACATCTTGTCCATTCCAGGATGGATGGAATACTTTGACTTATGCGACTCATGCATAATCAAGGCCCTCAACTCTCTGAAACACGGAATCACTCGTTTGTGTTCAAAACATAACATTCCGTTAGCATGAGGTTCTAACTTGTTAATCATGTCATGCAAATCTTCGTTGATGAAGTTCTCTTCTTTTCTGGCTTCCGATTGAGCACTTAAAATCTGCTTTGGTAGGTTTAACCTTATAGTCATAACTAAGGCTCGAACTCGTAGCGGCTTACTTCTTTCCTTTCGACTCAGGGCATCAGTCACCACGTTCGTCTTTCTTGGATGATATCGAATCTCACAATCGTATTCGCTCAACAACTCTAACAACGTCATGTTCATATTCAGCTCCTTTCTTTTTTTTATTTTTTTTTTTTTTTTTTTTAATTTTTTTTTTTTTTCTTTTTTTTTATGATCGAGAATGTGTTGCAAACTCTTGTGATCAGTGAACATAACGCACTTTGTATCGTACAGGTAGTGTCTCCACATCTTCAAGGCAAACACTTTTGTCTCTAAATAATCAACTCGTATAAGCTTTATGTGTGTGTTGTGTGATGGTGTGTTATTCTTATCTCAATATGTGTACATGCTTCTCTTTGGTTAAGATTATTACTGAAGTGCATCCCATCATCGAGATGGACGGGAATTTCTCGTATTATGTTGATATAGCCATTAATCATCAAACTTTCTCTTTTAATCTTTGTTTTAACAGCGGAGATCCATGTAGTTTTTGAAAATAGTTGGTTGTTAATTTGTCGCTCCTACCTAAAGGCAAAGCAAGCCATGGCGTAAAAATAAACCTCACGTAAAGGAGGAAGCCACAAGCAATAAACCACTATGCTTCAAAATACAATTATGCTTCTGTTCAAACAAACAAGAAAGAAGATGAAGAAACCACCAGAGATCATTGTATTTTTCAAAAATATTTGGTCAAAAAATGTGCACACCTACTAAAGGCAAAGCAAGCCACACAAAGGAGGATGTCGCAAGAAGCAAAACAACTATGCCGACAAATACAATTATTCTTCTGTCTCAACAAATAACAAAGAAGATGATAAAAGAAGAAGCGCTTTTCAACTTATATTCCAGTTTGTACGTTGAGAAGTCTCCCGTTCAAACTGCGGGGGAGTATTAGCTGAGTCATTCATGATTAGATATGGATTGACATTATCTTTTGTCATGAGATAATTAATTCTCTTAGCTGTATGCATTAATTGTGATTATGGGCCTATCCCATTATAGTCGGTAGTTTCTTTGGATAGTCCCATAAATTATGTGTATATAAAGTTGGCTTGTGAATGAATAAAGATCATGGGAATTCTCCTTCTAATAACATTAATGGTGCTCATTAGCTTGTTTGAGAGGAAAACAGACAAATTAGCTCAAGCTATAGATCTAAAGGTCTTTGCAATGAGTAAGCTCTTACCAAATAACCCTTATATAAGAGCAAAAAAAGGACATATGATAGCGCCTAAAGATCATAGAGTGAAGCATGGGAATCGACTGCCTACTCTTGCACAATAGAATATTAGCTAAATCCAGCCGCAAATAAACACTTCCAACATGCGAAGCACTTAGGCAAGCCTGCACCTTTATAAGGACGAACTAATAGCTGACTAAAATAGAGTCATTAATACTCCCCTCCCTTTCCCCCCCCCAACTTTTACTATGAATATAACTTTTTATATAGCTATCTAATAGCCTAACACATAATGCGATTAACCTCTTATTTCCATCTCAGTATGTGTCAAACCCCGACCAAGTGGACAACATGGCACCTACAAGAATGATCAATCATAACACAAGATAAAAAAAACAAAATGGGAGAAATCTAAAATGCCTGAAAAAAGTGTCATGATGACCATCAACCTCAATAACCTTGAGTGATGACCCATCGAAGAACACAACAAATAGTCTCTTACAAATCCACTTGCCCACGCAGGGGTCCATACAATCTTAAACATCAATCCTCAATAAAAAAATCCATAATATACTTTAAAAAGAAAGACCTCTCAAATATAATCCATACAGGATACACTTAAAGTCTGCTATCTCACATCTCAACCTTAACGATCATTCTCTTCACCTAAAAATGATACTCGAAAATGTCAGCAATAATGTTGGTGAGCTCGTAGGTTTGATTCAAAACCCAGACATTAGCCAATTATTTTCAACAATGACAATTTGTGCAATTTGACAGTGAATATATGCAAACAAACACATGACTTAGCATCCTTGCTAATCATGTACCATGACCTAGCATCCCCGCTAGTCATCAAACCAGCATATACCAATGCTCTTAGAGTCGCAACTCCGAATGTCGGCCACCTGGAGCATTTACTTAGGGCAGGACCACCACAAAACATAGCAAATCCTTACTAATCACATACATTGTCGTGCATCTCAATGCATCCAAGTACAATCAAACCACATAGCAGTCATAAGCACATAAATTGTCCCAAAAACAAAACCACGTTTCGCACAGTTCAGAAAAATAGTTCAAAACACAGTTGAGTATCATTTTCCCCCAACGGAAAAGATTTAAAAAGTGGGGCTACGAGAACTCACCTCGAGTAAAGGTGTCTAGCGCAATCCTCAATATCACACGTAAGTACAAATGCAACGACTCCTTGAACACGAACCTGTCCAATTAATGTTCCATTTAGACATTTATTTCCAAAACGGTTTTCCAATTTGATGCATAGAGGTCAGACGCATGTTGTACGGTTACCCTTAACGTTATTTGTGATGTGATGGTTGAAGATTTATCTTCACAAAATAACACACTCCAACTCGTACTTCAATATAATATACTTATACCTTTTTTAAGTAAAATAAATAAGTAATATAAGGAAATTCTTATAATTGATACTTATAAATATACTTCGGTAAGTCCATTCGGTACACTTAGTTATCACAATTAAATCATTTATATTATATGAAATGAAACGTTTATCCACGTTAAACATTTTAGAGAAGTTTCAAAAAATATATTTTTTGTCTTTTAGTCCAATAACAGAAAAAATAATATTTTCAATTTATCAAAAAGTAAGGTTTGAGTAAAATTTGGGTTAATAGACAAACAAGTTACTATACTTTCCTAAAAAGTTCGCCTAAGTTTACTCAACATTGCATTTTGTTCATTAGGTTACTAAAACGTTTGATAACCATACCCCCCATAAATTTCAATGTTAAGCCGAGCAACCTGGATGTATATTATTTAGGTAAGTTAATTAACATAAATGTAATGTTTTTTAATCAGTAATATATATATATAATATATAGGGGGGGGGGTGGGGAAAAATATATAAAATATTGGGGGGGGGGGGGGGGGGGGGGGGGTTAAAACTATGAGGTTTTACGTAGATGTGGCAATTGAGTAATCCCAAATGTCATGTTACATAAGGTTAGTAACCTATATGACAAAAGGAAAAGTTTAGTAACTTAGCGGATACTTTTTTGAAAGTATAGTAACTTCTTTGTATAATGTATAGACTTTTATGAAATTTTGACATGACCCGTACGTTTACACAACGCTTCCCAAGGCCTTAAAACCTTATTTTCAACCATTTTTCATAATTTCATCACTTTCCAACAAAACCTCAAAATCACACTTCGCAACGTTTATCAAATCACTTTTCCCAAAACGACTTTCAATAACATTTCATAAGTATATTTCACTTTCTAAAAGTTTGTCAAAACTCATAAAATGATTAATTAACGCTTATTGGGCTTCAGTCCAGATAAGGATCCATTAAAGCGAATTATGTATATAAAAATACATTTTAGCCCATTCTAAAGCCCATTAGTAATCTAAGTCTAAATCAATAGCTAACAAAATAATCCAGACCACAAGAAGCACTCAATAGGCCAAGGCTTATTGACGCTTATTTGGCCGCGAGCCGATATGCTCCAAAATAAGTCTAAATACCTTATTAATAAGCTAATAAGCAACGTAATACATTCAGATATCACCATAAGCTTTCAAAATAGTCCACAAAACATGACATACGAGGGTAATAACCAAAATACATATACTTGCTTCTGGTCTTTGAACCATAACAAGCCCAAAATAAGCTAAAAATTGCTTATAAAATAAGTAAATAAGCTATTATTCAAAATAAGCTAATTAGCAACAAATATTTTTCAACCATCACAAAAATAATAAATATCAACCACAACGTAAAAAGGACAATCCCTTTTGCCTCTTTCCTTGAGTTTGACTCAAAACAAACACCCCTTTTTATTTATTTTGTTTTTAAGTTTTGTACAACTAACATCTATGCATCATAAGGTATTCAAAAGTACAAAAATATTTGAGATACGATGACTTGCAAAAATCGTCACTTTTGAACAAGATCGACAGAACCAAACAACTCAAACGTTGTTTAAATGTTAACCTGAACACTAGAATCAACCCAAGGCTTCCATGACTTCAAGTTCTTAACCAAAGTAAATAAAAAATGTATGGTTTGTGTGGGTTTGAGTGCTCGGCCGAAACCACAAGCAAGAGAGAAAAAACAATATGTGAGTTTTGAAAAATGGCACATGTGTGGTATTTGGGTATCAAACAAATGCATATAAGACAATCCTTGTACCCACCAAGGACCATAGTTCCTAAAAAGAAGCCTCCTTGTCTCCCACAAGGCTTGAACTCGCGGCTAAGGTATCCAAGGAGCTCGAGGTGCCTTCTTTTCATGTCGGGTTCACTTAAATCTCAAAAACAGTGATCGTAAAATATTTCCCGAAGTTACTTAGCATTTTTATTCATCTTAAAAATACTTTTCCAATAACTTAGAGTATTTACATGATATATTTTCCTAGTATACTTCCCCAAAACTCATTCGAACATTAACAGCGTGTCGGGGATCCCCAATACCTTTGTTTTTCGGCATTTCTCACAATTCACGGGTCAAACCACCCGGAACATAAATAACACCATAATACCCTCTAATAAGGATTATTATACGTAATAAACCATAAAACACCTCAATTCTCATAAATTCACTCTTGTACTATCACGGTAAATAGTTAATAAAACCTAACATACGTCAAAAGATCAAAGAAACTAAATTAAGAATATTTCAAAACACAAAAAGGCCAAGGGTGCTTTCTACCCTCTTAAATTAATTTCGAACCCCGAAATTCACTCCAACTAGCACTAAACAATTACGCGTATTTAAGTCTCATCAGATCTTCACGCTCCCACGTGAATTCAGGTTCATGTTTCGAATTCCACCGAACCTTGATGATGGTAATCCTACTCCGCTTAAGCTTCTTGAACTCTCTCCAAGATTTCCACAGGTTCTTCCACAAAATTCAACTTAGCATCAACTTGGATCTCATCCAAAGGCACTTGCAATGTTGGATCAGCCAAACACTTCTTAAGGTTTGACATGTGGAACATGTCATGAACACCATTTATTTCCTCAGGTAGTCTAAGTCTATAGGCTACAAGACCTACCTTCTTAACAATATCAAAAGGCCTAACAAATCTAAGTGCTAGTTTCTCTTTCTTCCCAAAACGTACCACACCTTTCCAAGGTGATACTTTGAGCAAGACATAGTCACCTACACTGAACTCTAGAGGCTTCCTCCTCTTATCGGTATAACGTTTCTGTCACACCCCCAAACGGGCCCTAGACGGAATACGTGTCCGGAGGCGTGACGCTCCTAGATATCTCAAGTACAAAGCATAAAGAACGACCTCTAAGGGTACGTTTTGAAAATAAACACCGTTGCGTAAATTTAAAATAATAATAAGTTTTACATCGATCAAATTAAAAGGATTTAAAAGACAATACGCGGAAGCTTAAATGAGTTCAACAACGGTATTTAAAGACATAGATAAATCTCTGGTAAACCGGTACAGGCAAATAGACTTCACATAAGTCAAGCAACGACATCCATGCTAAGCACCTGAGAAAAACATGCTTAAAACGTCAACATAAAGTTGGTGAATTCATAGGTTTAGTTCAAACGATGTTATAGTGGACCACAAGATTTCAAAACGTATGCGACAGTTATAACAGATACAACTTCACATAAAGAGGTATTTACGTTGCACTAAGCTCATGACACCGAAGCTAATTCTGAACGTAGCATATAACATGCCAAATGATTGCTTGCCCTTCCAGGTGTCCGACCAAAGACCACCTAACTAGATTCGACATGACATATATCCGTTAGTCCTTGGACAACTCGAACTAGTGAGCGCTACTCACCCGGATAGGGATAATTACTCCCAATAGATCTATTTATTCACTCGCGCTCCCTTAACCGGTCCTCCGGTCAAGAAATTAACAGTTCATGATAGTTCGGGCAAATAGTGGTCTAAACGCTACTTAGGCAACACGTAAACAGGGAAAACTCACGTATAGTACTTGTGTCTAGTTTTAAAAACAAGCAATGTTTCTCACCCCAAGTTATAAAACATTTATTCAAAACGAGTAAAAGTGCGGGGCTATAAACCAGCCTTATGCGAGTAATGGTTCAAAAGAATCAATTCAAGTGGAAAATGAATCTCACGGTTCTAAGCGGTACAACCTATCATATAGTCGTCGTTTAAGAATGATGTACAACGAATAACGCTTAACGCAAGAACTGATCATCCGAGCACGAGTAGACACGGCGTATCTCTTTTTAAAACGTACTTTCGAAAGTTATAAGTTTTGACAAGTCTCGACGTTTTGAAACATCTTCAAAAATATTTTGTCTTTTAGTGTATTTCGTCTTTTAGTTGTAAGTTCTCCTTTTAGTGTAGTTTGTCTTTAGTGGCATTTCGTCATTGAGTGGTATTTTCGATCTTTTCTATATTTCATCTTTTAGTGTATTTCGTCTTTTAGTGTATTTCATCTTTTAGTGTATTTCGTCCTTTAGTGTATTTTGTCTTTTAGTGTATTTCGTCTTTTAGTGCATTTCGTCCTTTAGTGTATTTCGTCTTTTAGTGTCCCGACACATCAACGTTGACTCAATAACCAAAAATGTTGACCTAAACTCGACACTTAACGTTTTTCTACATTTTATCATAAGTTTGATAATAAAAGTATATTTTTGACGCTTTTATAAAGTTTATGAAATTTCGGCATGACCTTTCTAAAAATATCGACTTTCCATTTTTATCAACCTCGACACGTGAAAACATCCGTTTTACAAAAGTACATCTTTTATTGACTCGAAAGGATATCCGATCTATTTTCGACAACACCTCAAATATCGCAACAAATCCGTTCTAAACCTAAACCTCTTCGACATTCAATTTACGCTTCCAACAAATCCAACATCTAACTTAATCTCTTCGCCAACAATATTTAAACTTAATATACGATAAATCTTAAATAAACGATATAGCCGTAGTGATAACAATATATATATCAAAATAGTCACAACGAACTTTTATGCACAAAAGTACAACTACTTTTTATGTTCTTCCATTTATAAACAAAAAGATTAAACTTAGAGACTTGTAGTTTTATAGAAAAATAATATTAATTTTCAGCTACGATCCGCTTTGCACCCTTTTTCAAATGATCATACGAATGAAAAGTCAACTTATTTATGAAAGTAAGATAACTTACAAGAATCACGACGAAAGTATGATAGAAATAAAAAAACAACCCTAACCGGTGTGTTTATAAAATACCCGGATGAAATAACAATCAACTCGAACAATATATCTTCAAATGGTTGATCAAAGATTAAAAACGAATGGATTTGGGTGTGTTAAATGGTTTGGCCAAAGAAAGAAAAGAAAAGAGATGTATGTGTGTTTTGAGAAGAAAAGCACAAGAGAAAATGTTTTTGATAATGAAAGGAATGAAATGAGAACAAGTAAATATATCTATAAAAATCACACACACATTCACACACACTAGTGTGTGAGCCGGTTTGAAGTTACAAGAGACAGGGGACCAAAATGATCATCCTATCACACACTACCTAGTACTAGCCCTTTACCACATTTCATGCAAGCTTGTCTAGTGATTTGATTTTCAAATTTGAATCCTATGCACACATGCATACATAACCGGTTATGATGAGACCAAGGGGGGACCAAAACTGGCTTCCAATTTTCTAGGATCACTAGTGCTAGTTGATGAATTAATTTCCAAGCATGCATGCACAACAAAGTATAGATTAAAAATGTGTATCACGTAAATAATGAATCGAGTAACGGCATCACAGAATATTATGAAATTTTAAACATTGCCTTAAAACATAAAAATGTGGCTATTGCCAAAATAATACAACGTTTGGTGCCCCGATTCGCTCCCGGTGATGATTCTCAGATAATAATGGAACAACTTCCCGGTTAAACGATAAAGCTAAACGAAACTTTTAAAAATTCAAATTACTACACGAAAATGGCTAATTTATTAAACGGAAATTCTTGGGTTATCACATTCTTTCCCCGTTAAAGAATCTTTGTCCTCAAAGCTTAGGAAACCAACCTCTCTGCGGGGGCAAAGTTGGTGAAAGGTCGGGTATGTTCTTTGCATTTGGATCTGTCACGTTCCCAGGTGAACCTCAGGACCTCTCCTGAGTTCCAGCGTACTTGACAATTGGAATACGACTCTGCTTCAGACGCTTGACCTCATGGTCCTTGACCTCGACAGGTTCTTCGATGAAATTTAATTTGTCGTCAACTTAGATCTCATCCAATGGTATAGCAAGTGGTTCATCAGCCATGCATTTCTTCAACTTCAAGATGTGAAACATACTATGAACTCTACTCACCTTCTCTAGGAGTTCTAGACGATAGGCAACGATTCCTACTTTGGCAATGATCTTAAAAGTCAATATAACGTGTTTATCTTCCTCGTTGCCAAACGTATCACTCCTTTCAAAGGAGACACTTTCAACATGACCTTATCTCCTACTTGAAACTCAAGAGGTTTTCGTCGTATGTCGGCATAACTCTTTTGACGATTACGGGCGGCTTGGATACGGCTCTTGATTTAGAATATTTTCTCGGTTGTCTCGTGGATGATCTCTGGGCCAGTGAGCTGACTATCTCCAACTTCAGCCTAGCAGATAGGTGATTGAAACTTGCGCCCATACAACGCCTCGAACGGAGCAGCTGAATGGCAGGTATGGTAACGATTATTGACAAAATTCCTACAACAGTAAGTGTTTATCCCAACCTTTTCTAAAGTCGAGTACACAGGCACGTAACATGTCCTCCAACGTCTGAATGGTTCTCTCACTCTGACCATCGGTCTTTGGATGGTAAGTTGTACTCATATCCAATCGAGTACCTAATGCTTTATTAAGGGACTTCTAAAAATGTGACATAAATTTCCCATCACGATCAAAGATGATCGAAACTGGACGCCCAAGCTTTAGACTAACTTCCTTCAAGTACAGTCGCTTAACTGATCGAACGTTGTTATCTTCTCGCATAGGCAAGAAATAAGCAGACTTAGTGAGACGATCAATGATTACCCAAATCGTGTCTTGACCAGTTGCCGTCTTTGGCAATTTAGTCACAAAGTCCATTGTTATATTCTCCCATTTCCATTGTGGAATTTCTGGTTGAACCAACAAACCTGATGGTTTCTGGTATTCTATCTTAACCTTAGCACATGTTAAGCACTTACTGACATAAGTGGCAATTTATGCCTTCATGTTGGGCCACCAATACAGCTTCTTAAGGTCTTGGTACATCTTGTCCGATCCAGGATGGATGGAATACTTTGACTTATGTGACTCATGCATAATTAAGGCCCTTAACTCTCCAAAACACAGAATCCAACTTCATTTGTTCAAACATAACGTTCCGTCAGCACGAGGTTCTAACTTGTTAATCATGCCATGCAAATCTTCGTTGATGAAGTTCTCTTCCTTTATGGCTTCCGATTGAGCACTCAAAATCTGCTTAGGAAGGTTTAACCCTATAGTCATAACTAAGGCTCGAACTCGTAGAGGCTTACTTCTTTCCTTTTGACTAAGGGCATCAGCCACCACGTTTGCCTTTCCTGGATGATATCGAATCTCTGAGTCTAGCCTCCAACAACGCCCCTATCCAAACCCGAGTCGTTTGTCTCATATTCAGCTCATTCAGATCGAGAATGTGTTGCAAACTCTTGTGATCAGTGAACACAACGCACTTTGTAACGTATAGGTAGTATCTCCACATCTTCAAGGCAAACACTACTGCACCAAGCTCTAGGTCGTGTGTGGTATAATTCTTCTCGTGAACCTTGAGTTGGCGGGATGCGTAGGCTATGACCTTCTCCTTCTGCATTAAAACTGCGCCCAACCCTTGTGAGGGATCGCAATATACCATGAAGTTCTCACTTCCCTCCGATAAAGCCAAAATCGGTGCACTACATAATTTCTGCTTCAACAACTGAAATGCAGGTTCTGCCTTTTCTCCCTAATCAAACTTTACACTTTTCTGAGTCAGTTTTGCCATAGGTCTAGCGATTTTTGAAAAACCTTCGATAAATCATCGGTAGTAACCAGCCAAACCTAAAAATTGACGGATCTCGGTTGGTGTCTTGGGTGACGCCCAATCCTTGATTGCCTCAATCTTCGCGGGATCAACGTGAATGCCTTCACTATCAATCACGTGACCAAGAAATTGTACCTTCGACAGCCAAAACTCACACTTTGAGAACTTGGCGTACAATTCCTCCTCCTTTAATAACTTCAAAATCAACTTAAGGTGTCCTTCGTGCTCCTTTCTTCTCTTGGAGTAGATCAAAATATCATCGATAAACACAATCACGAATCTATCCAGATACGGTTTTGCAACAACCCCAATCATAAAATCCATGAATACCGCCCGAGCGTTAGTTTAATCCAAACAGCATTACTTGGTACTCGTAGTGTCATAGCGATCCTAAATGCTGTCTTTGGAATTCTCCTCACGAACCTGAGTTGGGATAACCAAACCTCAGGTCCGTCTCGAGTAGACTCTTGATCCTTGCAATTGATCAAACAAATCGTTGATTCTCGGAAGTGGGTATCGATTCTTCACAGTAAGCTTGTTTAGTTCACGGTAGTTGATACACATCCGAAAAGAACCATCTTTCTTCTTGTCAAACAAAACTGGTGCTCCCCAAGGTGAGGAACTCGGCCTTATAAATCCTCTATCAGAAAGTTCTTATAATTGAGTAGACAACTCTTGCATTTCGGGCTGTGCAAATCGATACGGGCTCTGTCTATAGGTGCAAGCACCAGGGCTAAGTCATTGAAATTCAACGTGTCCAGCCAGGTGGTAATCCAGCAAATCTTCTGGAAAAGACTTCCCAAATCCCGACGATTGGCAACGTCCCGCAAGTGCTTCTCCTCTGACTTATCATCAGCCTTCTTGGATGTAACATGCGCTAGGTAGACTTGACATCCCTTCTCAATATACTTCTGGGTCCTCGTACACAATATGATGTTCAGCTTACTTCCATTGTCGCAATTATCACCTTGGATTATCAACACCTCATCTCCATAAGGAATACAGACGACCTTCTCGTCACAAATGATCAACGCATAGTATTTCGCCAACCAATCCATACCGATGATGACGTTGAAACTACCAAGTTCTACGGGCATTAGATCTATGTCGAACGGATGACCTAATAATCCTAACGTGCAACCTCTAAGAATGATATTTGTTTCTGAAATTCTTCTATCGGCAATTTCTACGGCATAACTAGTGTCTAAAGTGGATGGTGCAACAAAGCACTAAAGGTAGACGACACAAAACTTCTATCGGCGCCCGAATCGAATAACATAGTAGCATAGCAGTTATTGAGAAGAAACGTACCCGTGACAACGTTGGAATCAGGGTTTGTTCCTCCTCCACCAATGGCGTATGCTTTTGTTGTAGCTTTGTTACCTCCAGTTTGGTTTCTAGTCTTGTTTCCACTCTTGTTTCTTGCCTGGTTTCCATGGTTCTGACTCCTCAACTTAGGACAATCCTTCCTGAAATGTCCCGGTCTCCGACACTCATAACAACCAATACCCTACTGATTTCCAACTGCGGCTCCCTGAGTGTCTGGGGTAACAGTAACCCTACAATCCCTAGTCAGGTGCCCAACCTTCTTACAGTTTCCACACCTTATAGTACACAACCCTTCATGGTGTAACCTGCACTTGTTGCAGTAGGGGAGAAACCCAACATACCCCTTTCTTTTATTGTTCCCAGCCATGTAAGCTCTGGCCACATTCTACCCACTAATATTTTGTCTCTTGAATGGCGGTTGTTGTCCACGGTTATCCCTTGGGTTACTTTACATCCTCCTCTTATTCTCAGCATTCCTTGAAGCATAACCCTGGACCTTTTTGTCCATCAATTGGTTAGCAATGCGTACGGCATCTTAGAGTCTAGCCGGATTCGCAGCAATCACATTTAACTGAATCTTGTCCAGTAATCCTCCAATAAACCTCTCAACTCTGTCCTCTTTATCAGGGACCATTCTAGTATACAACAAAATCAACTCCTGAAACCTTTGAGTGTAAGCAGTCAAGTCGTTTCTTTTCACTGTCAGATTCTACAGTTCAGTCTCCATCTTCTGAATCTCGTTCCTTGGGCAGTACACTTCTGTCATCAACCTCATAAGTCCAGCCCAGTTCATGGCATATGCAGCATCAACACCAATTGTTCTCTTATGAGAGTTCCACCAAGTCAAAGCACTGTCATGCAGTGTGCATGTAGCATATTTCACTTGGTACTTCGATGGACAATTACTGATATTGAACACAGTCTCCATTTTCTTGAACCAGCAGGTCAATCTGACAACGCCTTTAGTTCCTGAGAAATTATGTGGCTTGCACTTCAAGAAGTCTTGGAAAGTACACTCTCTAGCTACTGGCATGAAACCTCCATAGTTCATACCATGATTTCCATTTCTATTTCCATTTTCGTTTTCTCCATTCCCTTCATTTCCATTTCCTCCATTTCCATTCCCTCCATTTCTATTTCCTCCTTTTCCATTCTCATTCAGGGGTTTAAGGATCCTTGCGGCTTCACGAGCCTCTATCTCTTCAGCTACTCGGTGGGTAACCAATTCTTCAACCACCTCATGAGTCATGGATGCTCCAGATCGGGTGTTAGGCATCTTCCTACAACATAACAACGTAACACTCGATGAGATTTCTAGGTGATGCGAGATCACTAATGGTGTTAAATAAAATTTACGGTTAATTCACATAGAAAATACATGATCGAGATATATTCATGGAAATCCCATAATGCATGATGCAAAAGCATAACTAAATCAAATCATGACATCATATCATAGATAAATACCAATTTCATATCATCGAACATTAGTGATTACATCACATTTGGTTTCAAAATACAAGAAATGCGAGTTTTTAACAATACAGTCTCTACTAGACGCTACTGATCGATAACACTAATGAACACATCTAAGGACGATAGCCCATGTGCTTCCTAGCATACGCCTCGAGTCTGCCAACTCTCACTCGATCATAAAATCAAAGTCGTCATATCTGCCTCAGCTTTCTCTACATACGTGACATGCCGTGCTGGAGTTGGTCAACTTTCTGACTCTCAACACTCACGGTGCCTCTGAGCCTCATGTTATCCCCCTCCAACTCAGCAATCCTCTTAGTCAAAGCAGTGACTGCCGACTGAACCCCAACAAACCTATGTCCCTGCTCCCTCTAGACGCCCTCAATAACCTATATGCGATGGACTGGGATAGCCTCTGTATGATCATGGAACCTCTGAACCAAATCTACCAATGTCTCATACGTACCCTCCATAGCTCTCTCCTCCTGAGCAGACTCAGGGATAACCTCCGGTACCATAGGAGGTGTATCTCCATCGTCACTAACCACAATCGGGTCTCTCGCATTCGTCTCAACATCATCCCGGGCAACAGTCACAGCCTCAACCCTAACATCAACTCCGCTAGCTCTAATAATATCAGTAAAATCAAAACAAGCCTCAATGACCTCCTCAACCGGATCAATCTCGGGCACTGAGTGAGGCTCCTCACTCCTCTCAACATCATCATCCACCTCTAAATTAGTTCCTCTAGACCTAGACTGCTCAAAACTCTCATCCTCAATGTCAACTCCCAATCTAACCT